>JTDE01000744.1:113153-127534 GCA_014338405.1 Paragonimus skrjabini miyazakii
ATTGGCCAGCTGGACACAAAGGCCTCACTCACACACCTACTGGTCTTATTCCTTCGGGTTTACACCAGATACGTGGTATGTGAGTGGAACTGCAAGTGGTGTAGCGTAAGCCACTTGCGGTGATGGTTTAAAGTGCAGGCGTCCTTTGGCTCCGGTCACTGCGACAGACTAATCCGTTTCGGATGCCGCCAACCATGATAACATTGCTTGGTAGTTATTTGACATTTTCAGATCCAATGTGTAAACTTTTTCCCACAACACAGAGGTTTCCTTTGAATCAGTAGAGACATCAGAACTCGTGTCGGTGAATTCCCAGTGTGTGTACTTCATTGAAGTTGATACAGTTTTTACAAATGTTCATCTTTGTGAGATCTATTTGTTTTTATTTTGAGCTAAAACTGTGATGTGATCACTTCGCTTGGATTCCTCAAGGATCTCAGATTGGTGTGTACATTATATTCAGTTTTAACGAACATCCTTATGTAGGTAGATGGACGGCATAGCTACAGGAAGTGAATTAGGCTTAAGACTATCTGATATCTTCTAAGGAATGATTGGACTACAAGTCTCACACAATGTTATCAAGACCGTATTTCACAGCTTACATGTTGGTGATATTTTGATGTTTGCCAATATTGGGCATTTTTATATTTTCTGACCCTCTTAACTCTATTCACCCGAACATTATCTTGTCTCACGAAGGTGAATCGAACGACAGTTTGCTTTCTGGATGCACTTATCACCAGGCTTAGACATGAGCCATTGCAGCGATCTGTTCATCGTAAAGCAATATCTGGGTGGGCAATATTATCATTCCTCTAGATCAGTCTTGATAACATACAACTGTGGTTTGGTCAAGGCCCTGTTTCATATAGCCAGACGTGTCTACTATTGTAATATGTTGCACGCAAAGCGCGAGACAGTAAAATAAGTCTTGCTGGGAAACGAATAACACAATGAACCAAATCAGTATGCCAGTTCAGATAAATCAAAAGAAAACCGCAGTTTTCATTCAGGAACTTAAAGATCATCTGCCAAATGACATCAGACAAAAATTGAAGTCTGTTCTATCTATTCAGTACGGAGCTACCCAGTTGCGCCCGATACAAACCGTCAACAAGCCAGTTTTGCGTAATAACATATACCGTTTGTCTAACTTTTATGCCCCCCTTTTCACGTTGTTTATCAGTTCACATGGTGTTGTGGTGACATTTGCATAGGCAGACCTGGTCAAAAACTATCTCAGCAAGTGACCGAACAAGGCCCGAAATGGTTAAAACAGCTGACGACTCAACCGGTGAACCCGTTGCCCGAAATCCCGCATCATCGACTGCTAGACATGTCATGACATCAGGTCATCAAGCTGACCCGCCTAGCTCATTAAAAATATTATTAAGTCGTCATAACCTGGGATTGTGTTGGTCAAGCCTCGCTGTCCGTCGTTGTACGCCAAAAAGTGACTGAAGCAACATATCGGGTTGACTTCTTGTTAGTGATTTAATGCCAGTCGTTTGCAGTTGAAGCTGTCATCCACAAATATCGTGGTCAGAATATGTATAAACAGTAAGAATTACTTACGTAACGAGGTGAACATTAGTGACTTGTGTGCATCTGAGTACAGCAAGCTATTTATGTCTTACTGGGTTCAAATTACTATTCATTTCTCGGTAATAATGGTTGGTAATTTGAGTTCGATAGACATCAACGTTCAAGAAGAGGACAATGTCCAAATCAATTTAAATATAATCGCATGAAATGGAGGCTTACTCTAAATCCGTGATCAAACACCTCTTGCCAGACAAAAGTGGTCATCGGTCTTCCTCCGCCAGCCTTCTGAGCCAGTTCACTGAGTTGTTCCATGTAATAACTTTGGAGCTTGGAATAGTCGTCTCCGAACTTCATTTTTTCCATGAAAGCCTGCACGTCGGGGTTAGAAGCCCTATCAGTAAGCAAAACGCGACAGAAACGAGGCAGCTTGAATTCTCAAGTGTGAAATGAGTAAATGACAGTAAGTGGGTAACAAATGCATGTAATTTTGGAAACACATGTTAGACATAGCGTACCGCGCGAATGAATTTCTGAGGAATTCTGCCGCATCTTAACAGGGGATAATGTAATATTGGTGTTCAAACAGAAAGGTAAAACGCTTTACGGAAAAGGAGTACAGTATGTCTAAACTGGCGTCTGTTAACAGATGACGCACCATTCATAGTTAGTGCCAGCATAATAGAAGCGGATAGTTTGCATTGTGTATCGAATAATTCTTTACATGTCATTTTAAATTCCACATTAAACTGACCAATCTAAAGCTTTTCAAGACATTCCCATAACGCGATGATCAGACGGCAAAATCGAAAGATTTGTTTACTCAAACACCACATGGAATGGTCAGTATTTACAGTGTAACAGCTTTACGTTTATTTAGTGCGAATGTGTCCTAGCTAGTGTTTTATTTAATCATGCCAGGGAAAGAAGAACTTCAGAGACTTAACATAGTGAACCACAGCAGCTGCGATTACTGTTGCAATCGAATGATTTTCCGTGTGTAATTACTGAACAACACAGCAACAAAGCTTGTCTGTGACCAAGCACAGAGTTACCCTACAGTTAGTTTAAAAGACAATGGTATGCTGGGACTACTTGGCGACTTCAACCAGTGTTCGGTCGAACATCTTTTGGTGCCTAAATTACGATTCTATATTCAACCAATGGTATACTACCTCTGTTGAAAGTTCCAACACCTGTTTGTACTTAGAAGTTCAAATATGGGTGCCAGGCCATTCACGCTGGCAGAACCAAACGGTATTTACGCAGTCGAGCAGCCGAGCCCGTTCCACCCGGGGGGGGGGGGGGGAACGTAAGATAAACGAGACCGCAGCAACTAGTTTTGTGTTACCAGTACAACACAGGCAGACAGCATCTTCGCTTATACGTCGCTTATTGTCTTCTGGACATGAAGTTATCGGAACTAACGCATTAAAAGCAATTTATGCAACCAAGAATCGATGACTGCCACAGTTCGCTAAAGCTGATACTGCTCGTAAATGGTAAACACGGTTTGCCTACGGTAAAGTCCGGTTATTATTCAGAAACTGATGTGAGGGATCAATAACTTCATTGCTCTTATGTGGCTGCTTGTTATGTGTGTGTCTGTGTGTGATTTTGCATTCCTTTCCACCAACCTTGCTCTACTATACTCTATAAACACCAACACACCAGGTTATCATTCGTGCATTCAGTGGTTCGCTTTACTTCTGTTTTCAATTTTATTTCAGGAAACGATTGGTTTCAGATATACATAAATTGGCATGTTCTTTTAACTGTACAAGTCAGACTGCTTAAACGTTATTCAATTGTGTATGATCAACTGAATAAAAGACTGATTAGCAGATTATTTTTTTCATCACTTTTGATTAACCTAAGTAATATTTTTTGACAGGTAGGTCACACAGTAAGGAACAACGCACTCGTAGTTGTGATAACTGCCCATCAAGAATAATGCATGGGGTTCAAAGCAGCTGTTGGCAAACATCATAATTTGTCATCAACGTTTCTTGTTCAAATACAGTACATATCCAAGTTCGGAATCAATAACTCTTATTTAGGACAAATATAGCGAGCAATTTAGCTAAATTGCACAGGTCATTGTGATTATGGGAGCAATGTACATCTTTATAAATACGATGTGTGGAAAACTGCATTAGTATTCGATTTTCTTCCAACTTTTCCAGGTTTTTCCAACCGATAGCGTTTGAGCTGAAACAACAGATTTGTTGGGTGTTGGTTTTTGGACGTTCATGGTTCTGGCTACTTTGAAATGACTAAAATATTACTAGACTACAGTGTCTTCGACTTAAGAATGGCCAGGTTGATTTATGGCACTCAACATGTGCAGATCCTAGTGCCCACTGCGGAATTAAACACAAAAACCGTTGATCAGGTCCAGTTCGTATACGTTTGTTCGCTTGAACCTGACACAAAACGTGCACAACCCCTGCTATATATGTGCATTCAACTATCATTTGATATCTACAGATTACTAGTCATTCTTCCAACAACTGCCTTTTTACATAAATCCGTCAACTCTATCAACTAGAAGCCTGGTTAGACACGATCTATGGAAAACCAGAAACGAGGAATCAAAACCAATCAATGCAGTCCCGGAAAACTTGTGTTGGTAGTCAGCTTTCTTATTGTATGATTGTCTGTGATCACGTATAAGGCCGTATCAATTAAAATAGATTACTGGCATCTTGATATTTCTGGTTATTCAGAATTGACATTGTTGTGAGTAAGTGAACTTACAGTAAGTTTTGTAGGTCAGATCGCTGACAGTGTGATCCAGAAGACCAACTCACCCACTGCAGTTAATATGTTAGTAAATTAGGCAGGCACTTAATCACCGCCATTTTGAAGTACTCGTTTGCATAGGTCACCGTTGAATCACTCACGCTCGAAGCTTCAGAAGTACACTGTTTTATCTGATTTCTTATGGCCAACTCATGAGTAACCAGTCTGCCCTACACAGTTCAGTCGGTCACCTGAGGACGTCAACGGATTTGTGCTGAGCCGAGTGAAGTAGTCTCATATAATGAACAGCATTCATCAGGGTTCACCTAAGCGATCGGAAGTAAATAGTAGTAACAGTGACATGTCAATCAAGTGGCTATTTAGTGACTGCTCGGGTAAGCGAAACCGTGTTCTTTTCGTATCATATCATATAATACATATGTTTATCCCAGTGTGTCTTTAATAGCGGTATTTTAAACTGTGAACAAGTAATAGTTTTCTCCGAGGAACTGCCTGAAATGCACGGTTCAGTGGCAAATTATAGCTTTACCTCAAAAACAGGAAAAACTTTGAGCAGGTTACAATGCCTGATAAAAGTATGCAGTTGAAAGCTTATTGGTAAGTTAATGATCAACATTCATCTGTCGAAATTGATTATTTTAAGTAAACACTTGTAGCGTTCGTAAAAATGGCAAAATTTTAAGATTAACACGGTGTAAATCAGTGCATAACTGTGATAACGCAGTCATATTCGAAATATTCTTCGACAAGTGTACTGGTTAATGTAGAGGTTACTATACATCTGGTTACTTTTTGTGGAAAAGAAAATGTAGATTACTGGTAGGTAGCGAAGAGGTTGATTTATATAAATCGAACATCACTCACAAGGGATCGCAGATTTCGGAATCGCACATGTCAGTTCGTACTATTTAGCCATAATCAAAATATCACCGAACGACATTAATGAGTTCTGCAACTTCAACCTGAAAAGACGTCCTGATCGTGGAGTCATCGACTGGACTCAACAGGACAGTTACTGTGTTCCAACTTGAAGCAGTCAAATACTCCGAACAACAGTAGCAGGGAATGTCGCTGTGGCTTTGCATATGGAAGTTCGGTCATGTGTACTATGAAGACACAAGCACAGTTGTCAGAAAGACTACGTTGTGAAATCATGGCTGAAATCTACATCCTGGCGGTGAAAAACATATGCAGTGCTCACGAGTTTCAAAAAGTGCGAAAGGCGAGAAAGCGTTAAAAAAGAAAGTCATATAAATGAGTTTTTTCTTCATAAACTATTTATTTTGCCGTCAGCAAAAACAATGGAATCCTTCTTTAAGCCTGCCAATAAATGCATCAACTAAACATGTAGTAAACGCAATTCGACCATCTTCATTGGTTAAGTCGACCTGTGCAAATGGTTGACAGAAGAATCTAAGTTGTATTTTCATTGCTCTAGATACGTCACATGAACCTTTTGTTTAATCTTCACTACCAATTTCAAAAATTGCAGGTTGTATGCGAGGATTAAATAGAATAAAATGGACATTACATTCTTGGTGATATAGCATTCTAGTTCTACTAAAGAACTCACCAACATGCGAAGTTGACTTCATCCCCTCCAAGATGTATCATGTTGTCAGGAAAGACGGTTTTGAGTTCGTCTAGGAGTTTCTGCATAAAATCATATGTGTAATCGGTGGTGGGATTAACCGGACCAAGTTGTCCATCTGGTTTTCCTTCGCTGTAACATTTAGTGAGTAAATCCGGATAGCCTTTGCCCCAACATTTTGTATGCCCTACATCAGACGAGGGATAGGAAATGCAAGTATAAGTTGTTCGGTTAATCATCCTGATCGAGTAAATGTTCTACATTTGACACGTACAGACATGACAACATTCACGTAAAACGACGTCGATCCATTTACCCTACTCACCCGGGGTATCAAATTCGGGCATTACACGAATTCCTCGCAATCGACAGTAGTCCAGCACACGCTTTACATCACCCTGTGTATAAACGTATGCTTCCGAATCGTAGGCACCCTAAGTCGACGACACAATACGGTTTACAAACGGCACACTCCTACCTTTCTGGCAAGTTCCGGAAACGTGTATGATGAATAAGGAAACGAAGTCTCATCCACAATGTGCCAGTGCAGTATGTTCATTTTGACCATTGCCATGGCATCCTCGTTAGAGAAAGTTAACATAAGTAAACGGACAAGCGAGTGCGGGAGAACATACCACAAACTGGAAAATATGCTTTAGGTCCAGATAATGCCTTGATGTATCGATAAGGAAACCTCTGTGTGGATAAAGTGGTTTGTCTTCAATACGCTGAGCCTTGATTATTGGCTGCAAAGATGATAATGATCGTTCAGCCTCCGCTCACCGTATTGGTTTGACTCCGGTGCACAAGCTGTGCAATAGTTTCAAGTCCGTGAAGGACACCCCAAATTTCTTCAGCTTCTATCACGAGTTCACCATCTTCTACTAGAACGGAATCTGAGGATTATATGAGAAAGGTTTATGACACGAATGTTAACTACTCACACATTTCATTCATTGATTCTGATGGCCAGAGTGCTTCACCAGATTCATCGCAGCCCCTGGTGATTCTGATGCGTAGTGTATTGATCATTGCAGTTGGTAACATTTGGTTGTTCGTAGGCCAATGTCTAAGATGTAGACGGTCCGCAAGTCGTCTTATTGCATCGTGGAGGATATAACAATTTTTGTAATCGTGTTCAAAAGCTAATTCACTACTGACAACGTACACCTCAGTCCCTGGTTCTACTGTGAATGGTTTCGGGACAAGCGCTCTGATGCCGGTGATGCAGTACAGCGAAAGGATAATTATGGTGATTGTCATGAATAGTGTTACCCGATTAACCATTTCAAAAGTTACCGCGTCTAACAGTTTTACACTTATATTTTCATGCAATGATCTTTGGAACAATTTATGCGTAACGATCGATCAGTCAAGTGTGCGCTTCTTAAACTGTCACCTAAACAAATGTAGTCACATAATAACTGGTTCTTAATTGGTCCAGTTGTCAGTTGTGTATTGTACACATCAGACTAACGTTAGCAACCTTCTATTGGGCGGTAGTTGAATGTCATATAAGCGGACGGATAGTAGATCCCAACTGTAACTAATTAGTAGATCTGCTGGCAAAGTTTAACAGTGCGGTTATTTGTAGTTTATTTAAGTATCAATTATATCGTGAAGTCAAAAACGAAACGTAATAGTGTGATGTATGATGCTGTGTATCTTGTGAAAATTTTCTAAACTTAGATAGCTAACTAGATGAGGATCGATGCGTTAAAACATCAAAATTGAACCATTTATAAAGAACCGTCTTCTTGGGTAGGGTAGGAATTCAATATTCTGCAAAGTTTGAGTAGAGTATGACTTCAGGAAGGGCTATTCTATGGAGTTCAGGCAGTGCTAAGCTGTCAGTATGAAAGCTTGTTCACAATTCGCCAATGTACGGTATCTCATTAAATTCCATTGGAAGATTTTCTGATATAATGTCACCTTCGATTACTTCTGATTTACCGGTGTGTATGCTGAAGGCTACGATTTCGCGGTTAGCGTCACTCATTTATCGGAAGTGCGGGTGTGTTGTGCACCATATTTAGTGCAATCTACGCGTCTGTATAACTTTGAATGGGTGAAAGTACAGTCAGAGCGTCGTTATCCAATTGGGGGTGCAAACACATCTAAATACAATGACTTATGTGACCGACAAGCTGGGTATCTATTGATCAAGTGGTTGGTGCTTGATCAGCACTGGAATTAGGTTATTTGGGTCGAAACAAGCCAGTTGACTTGGAACAATATTTAAGAACATTGGGTCATAGGTTACCCATCCATGCTTTAGATGAACCGACATAAGTCACGATTGTATGCTTGTGTGTACACTTTCTACTGCCTTCTCAAAAGTCAGGCTGAAGAGGATTCCGGGGTCAGCGGAAATGGTTACTGAAGACTAGTGTGTACCGCCGTTAAGTCCGCAATGGTTGCCGGATTCTGGAATCCAGCTGACTTCCAGTAGCCTGTGAGTGGTTAATGGGCGCCTAGCTCGGTCTCGTAGGTGACAATCTCGTTTACGCCGTATCACTGTGGGCATCATTACCAAGAGCCCTGTCGGAGCTGAACAGACATTCAGAACAGCATAAGTTGATTGACCAGTTTATGGAGAGGATACTACTAGCAGCTCCAATGCAGCTCATGATTATCCTCACAGCTTGTACGATGACTTTGGAAGATTAGGCTAACATGATTCGTCAAGTTCCCGAGTGCAAACGTACCAGTGGAATTCATCAAAATAAGTTTGCATGATGTGCCTGAATGAAGAGAACGGTCATCAAATCCCTCGTTAATAGGGCTAATAAAATCTGCGCCACTGAACTCTCCAGAACAACAGAAATGGCTCACATCAAAGAAATGCTTGCTGCTAATCGATATCCAAAGGCTTTTATTGAGAACACAATTAAGCACATGTCAACTAAGGAGTAGACCGAAAAATAAACAGAACTTTCAAGTCTACTTTGCAAATACCGCATCCTGAACAAACGTTTGAAAAAATTCGCTCCATAATTTCTGAGTACGCTATACAGACCGTATTCCGATTAGATAATACCTTAGAACGACTGCTGCTGCATCCTAAAGACCCAGTTTCTATAAGTGACCAGACAGAATGTGTCTATGAAGTCAAGTGCGGTGATAGCAACATCAGCTACATTGGAGAGACAAACAGACAACTGAACGTACGTGTTGCCGAACACTAAAGGCCCACGAGGTTTCCTCCTAAAGATGCACTTCAACTTCGCAAACTAGAGAACGATTCGGCCTTCGCACTTCATGCACAGTCAGAGAATCACAACGTATGTTTTGATCAAGCCCGAGTAATTCACAAGGGTCTGCCTTCCCATGTGGAGCGATGCTTTGCTGAAGCTCTCACGATTTACTCAAAACACACCTGTTTTAATCGCAATGATAGCAAACCCCTGTCTGCAGTGTGGTGTGAATGGATAAACAACACCAGACAGACACGTCTTATCTACATCAGTCTCACCCCCACTTAATATGCAAAGGACTAGACCAATCAATTCGGATGCAGCGCAGAATGACCTAACCGCGGCAAATCCCATGTGACCTCTATTCCTTTGTTAATGTGATTTCGATTACAACACTCCTGAGAAAGGCCACCCGAGGTGATTGAAACGTAGAGTATTACAACTTGCTCATAAAGTTGTATTATTCTCAATTCATTTATCAATGTACCTGGTAAACTTTACGATCGTACACTGCAATTAACGATGTAGGCAGGCACAACAACCAGGAAGTTAACGGTATCCATATAGCAAAATCAGACTGTTCACTACTAGACCAGAATGAATTCACTTACAAATGTAACGTTGAAGGCATGCCGGTTAGGTTAGGGCTAGCCACTTGATATTCGACGCACCTTGCTTATAATTGGTGGGGTGCATTTTTGTGATATGAAGAGTTTCAGCAGAGCCTGGTTACAATAAACGTTGATCACATAAACAATTCGAAATACTCTGTAGCGTTCTCCCGGCAATATGACGTCCCAAAGCTGTGTTCGTTTGACGAAGTTGGTTGTTGGTTTCCTGGCCAAATGCGTAATCAAAGTGACACTTTTACCTAACAGACCTAAAACTGATTTCAAAATGTTCGGTCATTCGATGACGTACTTCTTTCTATCATCCATTGATATAAGTGACAGAGAGCCCCAATCTGAACTGGTAAATGCAATTTGACCTTGCTTGGAGTAACAATGCATCTTACAGTGACCTCCACACAATTCACAACCAGGCAATATAAACTGTCCCAAATGTGAATTGCACATAACCCACAATCGCAGCTGTCGCATTCCCATAGACTTTTCACTCGGCCCCTTTCAAAAAGAAGCACTAGACTCGAGTTTCGCTGTCATTAGAGCTCGTCAGTAGTGCATATCTTTGCCACGGCTGGGATCAGAACTTTAGCTAGGTTTTCATGAGGCAACCTTGTTGACCACTGCGCCATTGACCTCACATTGGTACGATCGAATTATCATATGTGCTCGGTATCAATATTGGCTTTATGTTGACTTAACGTTCAACATTACTCCTAAGGTACTTTCTACAACTCTAGTGATCAACTCTATAATTCGAACAGCAATCCTCCAGCTGCATCAAGATGGCCGGAGGATCAACCAAAAAAGGAAGTCCGCGAAGTTTCATGGTTTTCAACGCATTTTTTCTCCAATATCAGATTCTGGAACCTGTCAAGCGGCACCCAGAAACTTCACTATCGACTTTTCTTAACTCGTTCGTTTGTAAAATACACATGGTTTTTCACAATGAAACGATGCATTTCGAAAATTAGTTCCGAGACTCATCTAGAACGCTTTAATAAGGCAGTTTGCTAGAACTCATTCAGTCAACCGATCACCAGGTTTCCTAAAAACGATAATCTTGTAAAATCCAGAATGTTTCTACCGTTTTGTCCAGTTTCGGAGGTGTGGTGGTTATGAACCAGACAGCTACAGACTAACCACATTTTTATTCACTAATCCCGCATTCTTAATGGACTCAGTTGTTGGTAACCTACAGTGATTTATTTAGACCAAAGGTGTGACTTCAGCCGCGAATGGTGGATACAAAAACACTTCACGAACATTTTGGTGCGACAGCTTGCTATAACCTAGTCAGGTTGGCAGTTGGTGAGTTCATCCCGTCATAACTTGGCTGGGTTTGCCAACTGAGGAAAGTGTTCTGCCCGAATCAAGTCTCTCAGGTCTATCAATTGAGTTTGTTCTGTCTATCGCAAGCAACAAGAAGTGACAATTGGACATGAGCACCTTGTTTATCGGCTGACAGTGAGCACGGAAATTGGGATTAGTATACATAAGTGAACCTGAATGAATGAAAGAAAAGTATGACTTTTCCTAAACGTAGTACGGCATTACGATCGGAATTTCACTAACCGGCATATCAGTCATTCCCATGACATCAGAGTGATGAGTTCGTGTGATGGCGTCTTCCAGTCAGCTCTTCTTTCAAAACTTTACGTACATAAAACTAAGAACACTAGATGAATGCCATATACATGTGACATTTTATTACGAATGACAATTGTTGTAAAGCGGGAAGGTAATGGAAACTATCAGAATAAGGCTTGTAGGACAAGCGGGATATTTAACTAGTGTGAAAGAGGTGGATGAAGATGGCGTGTTGCAGTTGATATTCTGGTACGGATACGATCAAAATGATAGAGGAGTGAAGGATAGAAGAGGTATGGTTAGATTTTGTTTCGACCGATTATGAGCAAACCAGGATAGTCTCTAAAAGACTTTTGTTTTACACCTATTTGCAGTTGCAATATGCTTAGGTGCATACTCTTTGTAAGCTACTGCATGTGCAGCAGAACACTGAGTGTCCTATGACCGTCATATAGTTGTGTTGTTTTGTGATCGATACCAGTAAGTCCACAGGAGGAGCAGAAATGATGTAAACACCTAGAACTGATGAAAAGGACAATGATGCAATCATGGGCTGACTGTGAATGGGATGCTGCGTCCGGCTTCAGGGAATGTTTTTGTAACGCTGTGTTCAATTTCCGGGCGAGGACCTCATTCATAATATTTGATTTGGTTTTCCCTATTTTCTTGTAATGGGCACCTGTAATGTATTATTGTTTGAATGTTGCTTTAGAGATTTTTCTGTGACCATCGGTTTTCAGGTTGTCTTTAAAGAAAACCATCGTAACCGCCGACTTTACACGCGACTTTGTTCTCCTTGGTACTTTACAATGCGATCTAAATTTCATTTGTTTTGCAGGATCACAAAGGTGTAAACGTGGCTATGTTGACTGGCCAACGTTTCCATCTGATACGTCTTGCTTAAATTCTGAAAACTTGGGAATACTTTCAGCCTAGAGGAACAGTGGTTAAAATCTACAAATTATCCAGTGGTAGTCGGACTGTGTTGTTCAATTTCAACTTTGTCGTCTAGGGGATTAAATTGCAAAGCCGTATTGCAAAACTGTTATATCACTTTTGACACATATCACTTGTCTTGCCTAGTTGTCGAGTCCTCCCGTCCCATATTAAACCGGTATGTTATGCATACTATAAGTTACTCTTCTTGGTAATCGATGTACCAACAGTCACAGCGAAATCTATTGAACGAGAGCATCGATAGTTTATCATGACTTTGCTTACAAACGAAGACAAACAGCGTATATGCCATTGTTTGAATGATTCGAGTTCGTGTGAATCCGCCCTGGTTTCTTTACAGCCAAATACTCCGCCTCCATCTGACATCCCATGCTTCTCACACACCCATCAGTGACAATTTGTCAGTTTCTCACGCATGGCTGCAATCGGGTCTGTTACAGCCTATTTCCGGTAAGAATTGGTAGAATCTTTTAAATTGATAAATGGGTTGAGAATAACACGTTATGAGCAAGTTGCAATACTCTACGTTTCAACCACTTCGGGTGGTCATCCTGAGGAAGACCACCCGAGGTGGTTGAAACGTAGAGTATTACAACTTGCTCATAACGTTGTGTTATTCTCAATCCATTTATCAATAACATGTTAAACACGACGCCCAAACTGTTTGGCTCCATTCGTACTAAATTTGGTGTGGATATCTTACAACTGATTAATAATCGAATCACTTTGGCGAAAAAGCATGCCAACTGGGTCAATCACCGTGTGTTCAATGTTCGTTGTATTTCCGCGAAAGTAGTTCCACCTCCTCAGCTAATCAAACCGCCGGATAACAGCGTCCGTTCGAAATGTGCAGCAATGACAGCCTCACGTATACTTTTAAAACAACGCGTACACTCGACTACCTACCACCTGGAGTGTATTCGTTTCCGCTTTAACAATTTAGACGGACTCATCCATCATGTTTTACCGCACGACATTCGGACCTCTGTCATGGAGCTGATTAACCACCGTAAATTAACTTTTTCCGCGAAGGCAAGCGGACGCCAAAAAAGAAAGTTTGACAAGCTTTTCGGAAAATTAAATCACGTTCCTTCTGCCCCACATGCTGTAACGCAGTCTCTCAGAAAACGTGATTATGAATCTCTTCGCGACCCCTCAATAAAACCGAGATAAGTCTGCTTAAAAAGGGACTCAATTTCAACATTCAACGGAAGCAACTTGAGCCAGTAGATATACTTCCCAAAAATGTTTAGATTTCTTACAGTAAGATCTCAGATTTGATGATGAATAGAATGCAAACGTAACCTGTGTGTCACAATCAACTTATTGATCTTCCCAGAATCCGTGAGCACACAATACATACCTGTACTATATACGCGTAATTTCAACATCAGTAAACACGGACAGCCCTGTTGATTTGATTGGACAAAGGAAAATACTGGCGCTTCGTAATGACAACTCAGAGGTTTACCAGTGCGTTCTAGTTAAAGGGTTACCCAAGTGAGCTAGCACTCAGTAGTCAGTCTACTCAGATTTCATATGCCTATCATTGTTGATGAGGTCAATTGACTGAACGACTGCTTCGGTTGCCGTCAAGGTTGTACTTTCAAAACGACATGAAAACTTGAATGACCGGCAAACGACAAATGAAGGAAATTACTGATAATTAATAGGGGATTTGGTTAATTTCAACTTGAACGTCATCCTTCACATTTAGATAGACTACTATCGACTGACGACTACTCATCAGTAAGCTAAAATATCGTTAGGCAGGTGTAATGAGACCGGAGATCTTGATCTGTCTCGGAGGTCCTACCAGAGGGGTCATCGATTGGGGTCAACAGGACAGTTCCTGTGACTCTTATCGAGATGATCGGGCAACCTGATCGTTACTCACAAGCGGAAGTGACTAAACTTTCAAATATGGTAATTTGATCGTGCCCAAAATGAGGTCAATGGCACGTTGATCAACAGGATTGCCTCAAGGGAGCGTGGCCGAATTTCTAGTCCAGATCTTGGCAAGGATATGCACTACTGACGAGCTCTAATGATAATAAAACACGAGTCTAGGGTCTGTTTTTGAAAAGGGCCGACTGGAAAGTCAATGAGACT
>JTDE01000744.1:127909-154530 GCA_014338405.1 Paragonimus skrjabini miyazakii
TGAACAAAAACGAGCGACAAGTAGTATAAGCGAACATTTTTTTACCTAACCAACAGCCTTTGCAAGTTGGCCAAAAATGACGCGGCAGTATAAGAATGAAAGAGAATGAAAATATACGAAGACTGATTACAAATAGAATACTTTAAAGACTGGGTTTTACTTCGCATCCGTAACACTAACCAACGAGCAGTTTGTCTGTTAACGGGGTGAGTTAACTTACTGTTTGGTTCATGCCGACGGTCTGCGGTTAATAATCCTCCACCCAGGTTTTAAGTTCTACTGACGAGTTTCTAATCTGTGTGGCTTTACTATAATACTGAGATTTGTAAAACTAAGAAGAACACTATGTGTGAACGTCCGGAGCTGCCAACATTATTCTATCAAATTAGTCAACGTGGTCTGCTAATTATGCAGTGAACAAACCAACCTGTGAGGTATCTACAGCTTGGACTTTTGGGCACTTTCAACTAAATTAAGTTGTAGTCAACTACGTTGAAAAATAACCACGCCAGATAAGCATTTGGAGATTACTAAATTTGTTCGACACCAGCAAATATTGTTTGCGCAGTAGTTCGTATGTCATCTTTTCGTAAACCAGTCGGCAGTGAATCGACTGAGATAGTCACCAGTACGATAACCTTATATCTGGTTAACATTGGATCGACGTTAAGTAGACTTTTTGCATTATTTATAAAGCTGTATCACATCACCCTGATTCAGTCCGACAAAACACATGGGCCACCGTTGAGTCGATCGCCGCGGAATTACATAACCGAGTTGCCGAAATAACTTCCGACTGATCTTATAACCTCAGTGGCTATGGGTTTATGACATTGACAAAAAACTGCAAAGCATAATGTTTGAACAGAATTAACGTCATTTTGCAATGATTAAGTCATTGATTAGTCATGCGTTTGAGTCTCGGTATAATTTAGCTGATTAGTTTCTTGTTTCAAACTGAACGCCAGGCACACTTGATTTCGGACCTCTCATTTTTATAAACCGTTTGGTTATCGCTTACAAAGTGGGCACACCAAGAGGCTTATTTTAATGCGAAGGATTTCATCAAATTTGCACGAGGTTCAATCCGAAATGATTTTAATCTCCAAAAATCTGTTAGCAGCTTCCTAGTCATGCTCACTGATTTTGATAAATTGACGTCACGAAACCCCAGCAAAACCGCACTGATAAAAAATATAAATGACCTTCGTTTTCCAGATCTCACATTTTGTGAATCGACGTTCAGGTTATGAGCCATTTGAAATCTAGTTGTCTGGTTATGTCAATAGTATTCAGAATCAGTTCCACTTAAGTCCAGAACAGAAATATATATGTGCAAACTTTTATTCCGGAACCAAATATGATTCGATTTTCTTGCAAATGGGTTTACCATGATTCAAGCGGGACAATAGCCAGGTCCATTTGCCGGCTGCACGTTCATGTCACGTCTATAAAATGGAGGAAGTTCGACGGTTAACTGAAAATCATTTTAATGAGTTTCCTTATCTTAAACACAAAGAAAACTGGAAAACGTCGCCGAAAGGCAAACAGGACGTACCTAAGCATTTGGCATCGCAGTTGTTCTAACCGAGGGCGAAAATCATCTTCACTTAAGTCCCCACTGGTCCAGAGTCGTTCGGCCACAGCTGCACCTCTTGGCCTGTAAATCAAATATCACAACATAAAAATAACGCAGTAAACTGATGTCATCAAAAGCTCAACTTCAACCTGCCTCTTGTTTACGCAAATTCAATTGTGAATGGTTTCTGTCCTCTCTGAATACTGTTCATGCAAAGTTGTGGTTGAGCATTTGGGTATGCTTGTTCGTTCATGCCTATTGTGGGATAACTGTTGCTGTAGTTAACACATTAATCTGGTAAGCACAAGGGCATGAGTACAAATTCTGGTTCGAAAGAGGATGCGTGCTATTGATGAACACCAAAAAGGGCAAAATTCCAGTCTAGTGTTTCCTTTCTAAGTGAGCTAGCCGGAAGGCTTATCTGAATGCAAGGGATGCGATTAGTTGTATGTGGTGTTCTATTTGAAATGTGAAATCAAACAATGACGGGTGATACATAAATAACCTCTTGGTCTAACACATTGAAAGAGGCAAATATAGTTGTATGTAGCAAAATTTATCATAAAGACATAAACACTACAGAAAGCTGAACAGTAAGTCACTACCTGTTTACAATAACCTACTTATGAACAACAACAGTATCCAGAAGTCAACGCTATACTTACACTCGTATGCACAGTATATAACAGAAAGCGGAACGCTAGTGTTTAACAGTCGAAAAGTTTCATCATTGTCCACATTTATTATTTCACCGTACTAACCGCAATCGTAAATTGAATGAAAAAGGACGGCACACTCACAATTACCAACATGTCACTTTAACTTGCATTTCTTTACTATAAAAATCAACTGTTCTTGGTTGGAAGAGCAACTGACGATGGGCAATCGCGGATAGTATATTTTCCAGTGCAGGGGACACGAATACTGCCACGAACGTGACACATGAGCATGTTAAAGTATGATGTTATCAGAACAGACTATTACGAAATGGAAATCGGTGGATGAAAGTTTCTATTGTAAGGATGAAGGTGTTATAAGACTTTTCACGGGATTTTACTCAGCTGTGGGAGTTATCGTGATTGTGGTGTGTTCTTGTTCAACCTACCATAGACTGTTTGGTTGACGATCTGCTACTGAACGATGTAACCCACTAAAATACTTTATCCAATCCGTAGTTTTCTTCGCGAACACTACAGATGCATTTCTGCCGGCTTATGCGCATATCCAACAATGATAAGGTGCACGCGCTCTTGACATTATCATTGTTCAAAGCATAATCAACCAATTAGTGATGGCAACATGCAAAAAGTAACGAAAAAACCGTTTATATTAACACTTCACACGGACCTGAAATGAAAAGTGTACCGCTGGCAAAGCGGTGCACAGTTAAGCGTGCATTAGGCGAAACCATCCACACAGTGTGAATAAAACAAATTGTTGTCCTTCTTGGTGCTGTCTATCTTGTGGTATTAACCTGTCGCTCGTCATTTGCTTTTTTATTGATCAGTACTGTAGCTAACCTCTCATTTGACCCAACACAAATCTGTCGACCTCGAAATGTTTGGCGTTAAATACGATTTTCATCGGTTAGAATGTAGGAGACAGACTACACATTTACCAGTTCGTCACGCAAAGTTTTCCGGAAGAGTAAGCATGGTGACTCATTGTTGAGGAATTCAAACTTAATACTTTCAAACTGGAAGACGCTAGTTATTCAACCCGTATGTTTGAGCTGCTACTCAGCCAACTTGGACGGCTGAAATGTTTTTCTTGATCCTTCGATCACAAACTTACCGCAGTAACAGCTGTTATCAACAGTTTGCCTCAAGTTAGTCCAGATAGTTAAATACGGTAATGTTCTGACCACCTGGTATGATAAATCGAAATGTCTAACAAAGGGAACTTTATCAGGACGCGTTTGCATTTATTGCCTTGTTAATTTTTGTGTAACTATGCATGGTATTCGGGATATAACACCTAGCCAGAGGAAGAGAAGACAGATACACAGAGTTTTTGTTGAAACGACTAATCAAGCGATCAGTAGTATGCAACAAGAGCATCCAAGTAACTGCTGCAGTGGTGTCGGTTCAGCAGTTAACCAGGAAACGGATCCACGATCACTGTCTTATCATTTCTGAGCCGACTGCTGGTTGTTCAATGACAAAAGTCACATATCTTGTTCACTAGCATGCAATAGGTGGTCTCTGCAAAAGATGAATCGGTAATCATCTTGTGAATTTTGTTTAACTTTAGACGTTATAACTAGGTAAATGCTACTCGATCTACTTTGATTGACTGGAATGAAACTAACGATAAGATAACGTCGTCCTGTGGAAGATGTTCAAGCAGACATCAGGCAATCTACGAAACGACAAACACGGTTTTACCACAATCATGAACAATTCCGGTAGTCAACAAATCAATGGGAATAATTTTAAAATAGACATATTCTTATTCTAAAAATGTTCAACTGTATTCTCCAGTTCATGCTAAATCCTAGCACTACCATCATGCACACAATTTCATATGGCCGTGCATCATGTCTGGGGCAGTATTGGAATACCTTTTTTGGAATAACACTCTTCCCGTGATCGCCAGTTGTCGACCATATCTTTCCAAACATACACAACCGATCCATAAGGCTCATAATTGCAAGTTAATGAGGCACGCTGGTCATTTTGGGTACGTTATGTGTTTTCGCCTACTTTTCGACTACAAGTAGTATGGTGAATATGACGAAAAGTTTCGTCAGTGAAATCCTTGTTTCAAAGTCTATGAAACACCCTATACACAATTAGCATTTATAAAATAATTTTCTATTTCGCGTTTGTTTATCATCACTGTCTTAAATAAAATATACCGTTTTGTATGTGTACACCAGAATCTTTTCCTTAGTTCCGCGAAATTTCTTGCTGTTGGCATTGAGTTCATTCAGGTGTTGGACGCCTTCTTGTGTGCTGCTGTTCCAACAATGGACAACTTATGCAAAAGAAAACGTACAAGTATCCCATAAATTTCACTCTCTTATTACAAAGTAGATTATGTCTGTGACAAGAATTTCAAAGTTACGTATCGTGTGCCCATCGCAACGGGGAATAGACTGCCTCAAGTGGTTTCCTTTAGTCTAATAGTTAGTAGGTCGTTTTTTAATTTTATTGATGTTAACCAGAATGAACTGTTTGTAGCTTTTTAACCGACATCTGTTTTACGACTTTCCGACTCCGGAGGTAAGCAACGGGATTCAATGCTGATTTTTGCTAAAGCGCGCATTTAGATGAATATTTTAATGTCTAACCTTTGGTCTTTTGAGGTAAGCTTGAGGGTTGCTATTTAATTGGACTTCAATACGTTTGACCGTGTTATCAGACAAGACTTCCTAACCTCACTGTCTTTGTAAATCGTGCTAATGTCATTAAACGATTTCTGCTCAACCTTCCTGTAAATGTTCCCGTTCATGACTCTCAGTCAAGTTGACATTTAAGGTCTCATTAAATCTGTTGAGCAGGATAAACAAACTCAATTAGGTGGTCGAGATTTTGGTAAATGAAGTACCACTGCTGTTTGTGTATACCTTTCTCATCTGTGCAAAATTGTCAAGCAGCCTGTCCTAAAGCATCGAACACCATTCCTCAGATATAAATAAATGGATACGTCTTCGTGGAATGGTACAAGTGAAGTAGCCCTCAAAGTACACACATTTTACAAGCGCACGGTTTTAACTTTTAACCATCCGGTTAGTAATGCAACTGCATGAGGCACTTCAAAAATAAGGTTAGATACGATTTTCTCTACTAACTGAGCTTTCGAAAATTCTATCCGGCTACGATATGTGACCCGTAGGCTACAAACCGCAAACCAAATTACAAACATCTCAGTTTTACTCGAAACAAGCCAAGTATCCGTTGGCTAAAATGAGTTTTTAAAGAGTCAGAAAATGCCAAAACATAAAAAGGCAGGTTCTAAGGAAGCAAACGAAGGTATATGCGGCAAATAAAATCAATTCGAAGTACAGTTGAGAATTTTGTCTGTCATTGCGAAGTGGCTGCAAAAGGAGGGTTTACGACTTTAGGGATGGTAAAACAGATACTTCCGTCACATGGAGGAAAAGCGTTTCCTGATCTTAAGGGAGTTCTTTCAAGATATCTGCATGAATGTGCTAAACAAGTTCAAGACATCAGCTTGAATTGATATATTCTTGCCGTTGAGCATGTCATGTAACTTGCTGCCAAGCTAATCAAGGATCTAAGTAATATCTCGTTCAGTTTCTAACTTACGATTCTTGATATCTATGCAGTTAACCTTCGGAGACTCCGCGGTGGCTTGACCCGCACATATATTTTCTCCAAGGAACGTTTCTAAAATTGTTGTCGTTTATGTTGGTAGCTGGTAGAGATAGACGATGCTATGAGTAGAAACTTTAAAAGCCCTGTCTTAGGATTTTTCTAGACGCCCAGTTGCTTCCTATATAGTTAACAATCACAGGAACAACCTGATGTTTAAGGTTGTTAGTTACCCCTCTAGAGCTCGTTTTAATGTGTTGACAGATTCATGTTCACTTAAAACGTGTTAAAAGTGTAATCGTACTCTGTTCTAGACACTTGCTGTAATTTTAAAATGCGCTCTTATAGTTTGTTTTTGCTGCTCGACGTTCACCTCAACATATGGCCGTCGGATACAGAGTAAGACAAAAACTTGCTGAACTCGGGTGATTTTAGCCTTGAATCTTAAACCCAAGAGTTAATCGGTTAACGCACTTCAAGAGAACCCGTTTGTGAGATCCTTTTGCGACTCGTTTACCAAGGCAATTGGTTTAACTAAGAAATGTTGGACTTGTAGTAAATGAACAGAAATTGTCGGGCACACTGACCAGCACGTAAGCAATACATGAAAATTTTACACAGAGAATTCGGCTAGGTGTAGATAAGTGTATAACCTAGAATAATTCTTTTGCTAAAATTCGGTACAACTTATCGTAGGCAGGTATGTTAATTTTCACTCAATATACTCTTAGCCTGTAAGCACTGTATCCAATCGATGATCACTTTTTAAGTAAACAGTAATAAAGTTTTCATCAGTTCTATTGATTTCTTCCCTCGTTAAATCAACCGTTGAAGTCCTCATCACCGGTTATATAGATTGCCTGAACTCTGATGCACACTGTCCGGTCACTACTGTTTGAAGATCACTGCCAGATATAAATGATCAAAGCTATTATACAATGATGAAAACTGAATAAAAATGACTATCACTAATGGAAAACGAACAGAGAAGTCTGAATCATTATAACCAATTGTCAATGTGATGATGATACTGTAAAGTTGAAATGATTGTTTTAACCGTACAGGTATTAATGTTCAACACTCAGTTCTCGTTTTATCAAAGTTCATATGGAATGCGACTAATTATCGTTGGTGGGTAAGGATTTCTTTGAATTCCTGGAAACACTGCAAATCAAATATTTCAACAACAAAAAAACGCCACCGCTTTTGAAGGAGGCATGTACATATAAAAGGAAAGTGATATAACCTTGACAACAAGTGACAACCGGGGTACAACTAAAACTTATCAACGCTAACCGTGAAGTTCCATTTACATGCAATTCAGCATGATTTAGACAAGCTGACGTGGTTCCACCATGATCGGACCTCACATTGTCTTTCGAATATGAATATGTAATGTGATAAAATGCAATACAAAATAAAACATTAAAAAGCGGTGCGATATACGAGTAATTGGGTTACATTGTTGGGGTGTGTGTGACAACGTTGAGCTCAGGAAGTGGAGGACTGGTTGACCGAGGAATATTGCACACTCCTGCTACGATTTAACAGCGTGTGTCAAAAAGATTGCGTAAGAAAGGAAGTTTTTAAACACATCTAAAATAAGTTGAAGCGGAGGGCATCTAAAGAAAAGCAATTTTCCTGCTGTGTGAAGACAAAGGAATTGGTTGAAGACTTTCGGTTTATTCAAAAGCCATAATTACTTTTGAATATATCACTAGATACACACTTTTTATCTAAGGGTCAACAGTTGAAATCAAAAAACAAATTTGAAAATGCAGTAACTAACTGTGTTTGCTTATGATTAATAATTCCGTAACACTTGGAGAATTTCAAATGACCAATATAAAATATGAATATTACTACATATCTACGTCCACAGTGAAATATAATATGCAACCTTTTAGGTAAAAGCGTGTGAAACAACTGCCGTAACGAGCCGTAAAATTTTCTGGAACTTTTCCTTAACAATTGAGAATTTACGTCTGTTTCATCTATTAACACTAGTCTGTTTGTGTCTTCTGAATCAATCAGGAATAGGCAGTGGTATGTTTATTTTCAGCTGTTACAACCAAACACACTGGTCACGTGAAAGCGTGTGAAATCCTTGTCTCACTAGTTCGGTTCCCTCGACTTACCATGATCGACTGATCAAATTTGTCTCGTCCACATATTCACTCCACATTGTAGCTTCTCCACCACGAACAAGAGCTACTTGTTTGGGAGTACCTGAGTCAAATCAATCAAACAGAAATATTTTTCGTTCAAAAACTTTAGTTCGAAACTTTGTTGGTAGTCAAACTTATAACCAACTGCTGTGTACCAACTGAAAGTGAACTCACCCCCGAAGTCTGTCGGATCCAAATTGTAGTATTTTGGCCAATCGATCCCGTACTCGATATAATTCAGATACCATCGAGACGAATAAATTACGGGAAATCCTGCTTCAGTGATACGTTTCATCTCATCTTGCCAGCGTTCCATTTTCCAGACATGGATTACGGTGTTGTTAACATCCTGTAAGCAAAATATGATAGAATAAGTTGGGTATAAAATGAGAAGGAAAGAAACGCTTAGGGCATTCATTACACGAAATGACCCTGGAATGGCCAACTTGCATGCAATTGTTAATGTTTGCTTTCAACAGAAAATGCCCTTATTTCCAACAGTACGTAAAAGTATGAAATAGAGTGCTGGAACTAACGGATTTCAACATAGAATCCTAACTAAACTGAACATGGGGAAAAACGTTAAATTATGTGTGAAATAGTCAAAAAATCGATCCTAACGAACATACCTACAACAACAGACGTCATGAGTTTGACTAGCACCAAATGCATCTGCGTGCATCACCGGAGATTTCCGAAATCCAGTTTTAACTTTCCTTCACTCATCAGAGAGAACAGTAATGGCACCCAGTAGAATATTTATGGGATTCGTATTTGTAACTGTGTGTAGGCCAATGCAGATTAGGTGTGTTACGCAGCAAAAGCCACGATTTGCATAAACGGAATGCTTGTTGAGTATAGCCCGCTGTTGTGAGGGAAAAGACTACTGGAAGAATGAGGTCATGTAGTGTTTGAACTGTCGCAAATTTCTCTGCAACTGTATCTCAACTACAGTTTACACGATGACTAAATGCAATTAGCAGTTAGTCTACTTGAAGTATAAAGTCCACTTATGGATCATCCTCACTTCTACAACCTTCGGTACACCTCATAAGTGATATAAAAAATGCCACTCTAAGAGTAGCTCACGTAGGATGCAATAATGAATGACTGCAAGAAATTCTCCCAGTCTGTGAAAAATATCAAGACTTCTGAGCGTTCTAATGTAAGACAATCAGAACTGATCCTCGGATATCAATTTAGAGTGTACAGTTCATATTGTTTATTCACCGGTCGCCGATCATATTAGGTTGGCGGACCAACACTGGCTACTAAACACTCCGGTTAAACCAAAGCGCAAGAATGGACATATGTTTATTTACTTTGACTACACACGACTTATTGATTATTTTGATAAGTGATGAAACTTTCTCAAATTGTACATGTGACCTACGACTGCCGACATCTGCCTGTCGAAAGTATGTGAAAAATTCGTTAATGCACACCGAAAATATCCGTGTTAATGAAACCTCTTATCTACTCTGAAGGCTGCCGTAAATGACAACCCCTAATTCACCAAAAGAAGGCTAGTCGAGTGTGTCGTTAATCATAAGCTTATATGCTTTCTAGACACTATAGCTTCTGGGTTACCGGAAGTTGAAATCAAACTTGGGTTAGCGCCTCACGCATTTCTGAATCTCAACTAAGTGTCACTCTTAACCATCACAATAGAGAAACACCGAAAATGTTTGCTGTATCTGAAAAGATGACCCTTACAGAAAAAAACCCATTATTTGGTTTGTAATGTATTACCCCCTTTTTACTACATGATCTATTTTTATTATTTTTATAACACTACGTGTTTTTGATAATTTGTTCTGTAAAGACTCATGTCCTCTTTCTAAAGTATCTACTAAAATTGAAGACTGTGCAAAAAATTCCGGTAGAAAGAAGCAGAAAGTTAGCAGAACTTCAACGATAAATATGGAACAGATGGACTGACCAAAATGCTGTTTCGTTTAGCGGACTGATGAGTTCATCTGTTTACACGAGATGTATTTAACCTCAGGTTTGTGGCATGTTGAACTCAAGAAGTTGCTCCTAGTCAAAAGAGCTTTTCGAAGTATTCACCGGGCTATATGAGTTTCAGATCTTCAGGTAACCAACTTTTCTAGCTAGATTCGTACGGGAGAAGCAGCGGATATTCAATAGACAAACCTCGTATTGATAACCCATCTTTCTAAATGAAAATACCATATGCACCCACGAAACACGTATAACATTGTTAAAAGTTTTCACAAGTTTGACAAATACTTATGCCAACTAAGTGGCATCTAGGGTAGGAGGGAGATGCATGTGTGCGATAAGCAGTTTTCCAAAGCCACCATCTAACTAAACGTTGACATGATGAGGCGGCTGTATCTTTTTTTACACTATAAAGTACAAAAGAATTGAGTAGCATCTGAGGAGTTCCGTTAAATTACGGGGTATTTACACCCTAGTATGCACTCACTGTTGGCCCATTACATGCATGTCTGTGAGGAACCATAAAATCAGGTGCCCAAACAAATGAGAAATTTCATTAAGTAACTCCAAAAAGCCCTGTATTCTGCACCTAGCTTAATATTGACAGGTTACACGCCGCAAGTTAGTGGGTGTATCGCTGGTAACCATGTTGTGTCATTTCGGAAGAGGACCAATGTGAACAATGGAATAACAGCTTCGGAGGCCAAAGCCAAGGAAACCGTCAACAGAATTATCGTACGACTATAAAAGAGATGGATTTTTGGTTTTTTTTGGAAGGAGCTCCATGATTCGCTGTCTATGGTGAATATGTGTTCACTGAATCAGCAACAGAAGCGTTTTATTCAGTAACCAGTGACCAAATTACCAATGACGAATCGTGGATACACACTCAAGGGGTGAAGTGAAATTGGAAAACTTCATATACAGCTAGAAAATTGCAAAATGATCACACTTGACGGTACATTCAAGCATCGCACCTGATGGTTACAATAATACTAAGGTAGAGTCAATATAGAACATCACTGCAAACATTCTGATGGTTTCAAAACTTGTAGCAAAACATAAGGTTTGTTACAATTATAAACACACGTTATCCGAATGAACCGGTCAGATATCACAAGTTACCTGACTGAAACGCTACGAGGTGCTGCTATATGAAGACTTTTCCATCTATTGATGTTAAACAGTAATATTAGTGCTGTCCTCAGTCAATGAATCGTTTAATGAGGTCCTCAAGGTAATCGCAGTTTAACCGGAATTCTCAGGAAGAAAGCTTTCACGGGATATCTGTCTAGTCTTGAGGACCAACGAAACCTTACCAATTACCTCGAGTCTAAAGAATGTGGGAAGACGGAAAAACACATCGTTCACTGTCTCAGCTACAGATAACTTTCGACGATCGCAACTTGTCTCTAAAGCAGTTCAGCAGTAGTATTACCACTGGTTGTGTTCCTGATGTCGTTTAATAGAAAACAATTTACAGTAACTGTGTGCAGCTGAGTTAGCAGACAGGTGACACCGGACAAATCGATACCATCAACATTTCTATGACAAAAAATATAGTGAGCTTTCTATCTGATAGGCTGAAGATAATCCAACTTTATGAACAGGCTGCAACGCCCAGCATTGTAATCGATTGGGGTGACATCTTTTCGGGCGCGTTGTACTTGAACTCATGTTAACAAAAGAACAGAGGGTACCTGGGGTTTCTTGTAATCAGGCAAGTATTCAGTGTGTCTAAAGTGATCGTCCAAAATAACTGACTATTAATTTGGTGCGGTATAGATAAGGAACACATGTCTAGTGTTGTTCATCATTGGACATTGTGGACTGGGGTGTGTAATCTTTGCAGCTGACGCATGTGTACCGAGTCTGAGTGGCAAGAGCTTCAACACATGTTTCTTCACAGACATTTCTGAACCATTGCAGCACGGACAAAAGGTGCGCTGCGATTCCGTGAAAGTGTGTGCAACGCGATAGCCAGGCCTATTACTAGCGTTTGAAGTTGGTATGCGTTTTTTTGGGGAAACCTTTCTATCTCCCATGTTCAACAACAAGCACTTTCCACTAACTGCTTGCTTCTAGTATGTAAACAGCATGACAATCATCGCATTTTTTGTGTTCCACGAAGATACGCCAGCAGGATTTCTGTAATATCGTCTCGCTGAGACACGGTCTAAATTGTCACGGTAACAGTATTGTACTTGTCCCATGTCCTTGAAAGATTTATCCCCTTTTTCTCTTCCTCTCAGTTTATCTAGCAAAGAAGCACTAAACATAATTGGCTAAGAGTTTTTGTGTAACACAATCCGCCCCGCAGAAAAACACTCAAAGTAAGAAATAATTACGTCCACGGAACGCTTAGATAAGACAGGAAAATTTTTAAATAAAATATATTTCCAGAATGAATAAACCCCGATCAACCGTAAACGCAAATCGTTTTGGTTATTAACCGAATTTAGTTTCAAACTGACTCGTCATTGCTGTTCTATGACTATGCAATGGCCAAAATATGTAGTAAATCAATATCATTCAACGGCATACTTCATTTCACCAGATTCTATAGTACTTCACTACACTGCGTATAGTCTTGATGGGACCAAGTAATACTGATGATCAGATGACTTATTTGGTTGTTCCGAGAGGATTACTTGCTCATACTGACTCGTTGGCACTCGATTCGTTGGATTTTGTGAGGTAACCTGCTTCATATTAGCAATAAATATCTCTGCCAAAGAAATATTTCCACCATCTTCAGGAAACGTTCTTTGTTTGGGAGAATATTGTACTACGATTAGCTTTAGTGTACAGATAATGGGTAGCACGGTTGCCTCGTGCAAGCATGGTCCGAAACTCGAATTCTGACCACCGAAAAGACATAGACTATTGACGAATTCGGACAAAAGCGAAACTCGAGTATAGTGCTTCTTTTCAAAAGGATCTGGAAGAAACTTCTGTCAGGCTGTGGAAGCTACGATCAGTTGCATGTGATGTGCAATTTCCACAAACAAATATTTCACAGATTTAACTTTAATCTGGTTTTTGCCGAATGAGTAGTGAATGATATTACCAAATAAAGTTGCAGACAGGCGAGTAGATTGCTTTTTGTAGAGTGAACTGACATTGTGCTACTGTACCACGAATAGTAGCGAACGTTAGAGCTATTGCACCTAGTTGCACCCTTGTGACTGAGATAACACGTATATTACTGATGAGTGGTCAAGGATTTGGTTAATTTCTAGTTGAACATCACCCACAATTGATCGCAGCTGTCGCATTCCCATAGACTTTCCAGTCAGCCCTTTTCGAAAAGAAGCACGAGACTCGAGTTTCGCTTTCATTAGAGCTCGTCAGTAGTGCGTATCCTTGCCACGAGACGAACGGGCAACCTGATCATTACTCACAGGCGAAAGTGGTTGAGCGTCCACATATGATAATTCGGTCGTGCCTAATGTGAGGTCAATGACGCAGTGGTAAACATGGTTACCTCATGAACAGCGTGTCCGTGGTTCAAGTCCCGGCAGTGGCGAGAATATGTACTACTGACAAGCTCTAATGAGAGCGAAACTCGGACCTGGTGGTTTTGCTATTCAAATGGGGCGGACTGGAATGTTTATGGGAATGCGACAGCTGCGATCAATTGTGGGTGATGTTCGACTTAAAGTAACACGTATATCTTCGGGCACCCAGCAGTATAGCATAATTATGCAATGCATCGTAATGGAATGCCATCTGGCATTACCTGATACGACATTTTTTCCGGAAATGGGTCGAATGGTTTAGGTTAGCACATACTATAGTCTAATAAATCAATGCGAGCCTCCTGGTTCACGACCAGTTACCAGGTACCGCGCTGAGGTTGAATCGCACGATTATTCTAGTGGATATTTGAATTATCGGTTGAAGGGCACTTTTTCGTGAGAGCGGGACTGCAAACCGTTTCAGCAAGTGGATCGCACGTTAACGCAATTCCCGCAAACCAGGAATAAGTGAGCCCGATGTTTGTCAAGATAACCGCTCGACGGAAAATGTATTCACACGTAAAAGAGCAGCAAACAAGCCTGTTTTTAATATTTCCACAACAGTCTAACTACTATAGACTTATAGGTTTGATTCTGTGGAATAAGCTACATGAACTGCACAGCACGGCGATGATCTAGACGTGTCTAAGAACGTCAGCCGACATCACTAATGCACAAATCGATAAACTCCTTTCCGTGTCTAGTCGCTGCGTCTTTTATGGAGTCAAATTTCCTAATCAGTCTGACCGATTTATTCTTGTCGATCTGTCATATCTGCGGGACACAATCGAGGCGGGTCATAGGTCGGATACTGGCAAACGCAAGGCCGATGCAATTCACCCACACTCATCATGACTCTGTGCGCTTGAAAACAGCTAGTCAAAAGCTGAACCTTACACAGCCGTGCATTCGGGATATATTGAGTTCATTGGTTTGATGACTTCCTGACAAACTTGGTACAACTTTGTACAAACTTTGTACACCCAGCTGGCGTTAAGTAACTATGTGCCGTGAATCAGGCGAGATAGACGGCAAGGTACGAAAACTGTCGCCCCGGTGGTATGTTAGTTACTGCCCTCTTTGAACCCATATAAATATGGATTATTTAGCCTGACGATCATAAAATTAAAACAAGCTTGCTTGCATCTTGTATTTTTCTCAATACTACATCTGGCATATTTAAGCTATGCAACGTGTACTGTTAGAAATTCATACATTTTGAACTTTCCGATCAGGTTGTTGCGTTGAATAATGTCCCTGAATCTTTACTGCGAGTAAGTCTTAATGATTGAAACAAAGCCGATTTATCTGTGAACATAATCGTAAGAACACTGCACAGTGCACCATCTGCAGACAAACGTTTTCGATTTGGTTATACGTTAAATTAAACAGAAATGTTTACCGACGATTGAGAGGGATTTCTTCAAGTGCGGTGCCATTCATCTGGCAATCAGCAATAATGTCGTAGTGTTGCATAAATTGTCTGAAAAGAACGTCATAGAAATATGGGATTGAATATTGAAAAAACATAGACCAGGACTCACGCGGAAACCATCGTCGAATACTTCTTGCCAGACCACTGCAGTTGAAGGATGACGACCTGTTGTTTGTGTCAGATCGATCACTTTACGCATGTGATAGCTCTGCAATTTTGCGTAGTCAGTTCCGTAATCCATCAGTTTCATGAAACTTTGAATATCAGGGTTGGAGGCCCTGATTGTATTATCAAACAAGGAAAACATCATGCGCCAATTGGTTTTGCTTTCATACACTTCAAGGGTGAAATATTCACAATCTACGTCGTTATTAGCTTAGCTTAGATTAGATTATTATTCTGACAGAAGTAAATTTAGGCTTGTGCACAGACTTTCAGCGTACTACAGGGGTTTGTTCGTGTCGATATTTCTCGAATAATTGAAAACTGCAGGATAGAATGACATAAGGCTGGAATAGTCGTTTTGTTGAGCTCATTTTACGGTCCTAAGCGGATTAGCTTTATCATTGAAGTAATAACTATTTTCTGCTCAATGTGGGTTGCTTGAGTTGAGCCATACGATTGGACAACTGGGCTGTTGGTATCGGTGCTTAGACAACTGGCCACAGATCATAAGTAAGCCTGGTGAATTCTGGAAAATGATTTGAATCAAGACAATCTATAGTAGATGAATCCCAAAACCAGTTGACCTTGTGCAACAGGATTTGTAAACTGTATAAGAAATATACACAGGCCGTTACGTAAAAGACATCATGTAGAGAAACTCAGCAACTGCTTAAGATTGCGAAAACAAGCTAACCCGTCGGAAAATTGTTGTATATACTGTGAGAATTTATGGATTATATGTTAGTTAAAACGATATCCGAACAACAGAAGAGTATATATTTCAGCTTTGAACGTCATATTTGAGGTTGCAACAAATGGAATCTGATTAGTTGGACTCGCCAATAGATTTTACTATCAGGAAAACTAGGGAATGGTCCGTAACGAGGGAAACAAGAAATTCGTCATCCGTTTAGAATCGCAGACCTCCCTTAGTCAAAGCAATATAGGCTCCACACATATGATGAGGCGCATTAAATTAATCCAAAAGTGTACTGGATATTTTAGATGGAAATGTCGCTGGACAACAACAGTGCAACACCTCGGAGTCTTATTCGGCGTGCTACCCTACTGGAACGAGACGCTGATCCTTACAAAATATGAACTTTATAGCTTACCTCATGGGAACGATCGATCGGTGGCAAGTGGAAGATAATTTTCTGTTTCTTCTTGGCTAATAGGCTGCTAGCTCAAAATAGCATCAAAGCAGTTCAAATTACTTTGACTACAAAATAAAAACTGCAGTATCTTCTCAGAAGCCATAAAACTGACTTGAAATAATATCACCAAATCCTATTTTAGTGAAATAGTTTAACTTTGGACACCATGTGCTTTTGAAGGTAACCACTAAGCGAAGCATCACCTTCTGGCCAAGATCTGATTGTAAACTCGGATCCATGAGTTGGTGGAGTGAGCTATGGAAGTTAACTAGATGGCTACTTCGTCTCTCCCCGAGTAGATCAAGCAATTCGAGCACTGCTCACAGCGATTGTGTGCAAACATCAGGATGTTCTAAATTACTTGTCACCTGCCATGTCCAGAGCAACTAAGAAACGACATGCTATAACGTTAGCTGCAACATGATAGGATTTTGTGTTTTGGTCTTCTCTACAAAATAAACCTGTCAAAATTAATATTTGCGGCAAACTCAGTATTAACTGGCATATTTCAGATGTAATATGGCCCCAGAACAAACAACACGAAACGGTGTTGATTAATATCCACCGAAACCCATTTTTCATACACTGGATTTTTACAACTTTCCCGTTGGTTATGTTTACATACAAGGATGTTGACAGTTAAGTATATGTTGTACTTATGTTGACAGCACAAACATTGACGATAAAACAGAAATCTCATTTTGTCGGTTTTAAACAAGGTTAGCCTATTTGGGTGTTTTTGTTACGTTGTTGTAAAGCCACAAACTTGTACTCTACCCATTCTGAAACAAAACTCTCAGAAACCACCAGTATTTCATCATTTTGATTTCTTACGACCCAGTTGAATCTACTGTAAAGTCCAAGTTGATCATTTTTTTAAGACATTCCCATTAGATCACAATGCATTCGAGTAGGTAACTTGTACGTGAATTCACAGTCCGTCAGCAGCGTCAAAGCCTGGAAGTCTGGTTTTATGATAAGACAACAATTACACTTGTACAAACACGCACCAACAACTGAAATCGACCTCATCTCCACCAAGGTGAATCAACTTCTCCGGGAAAACCGACTTTATTTCTGTGAATAGTTTGCTCATGAACTTGTATGTGAATTCCGTCGTGGGATCAATAGGTCCAAGCTGTCCGTTCGGTCGTCCATCGCTGTAACACTTAGCCAGTAATTCCGGTTCACCTTTACCCCAACTAACCGTGTGTCCTGTGTGAGTAATTTGGTAAAAGAAAAGGAGACAGTAAGCCACAATATGTAATTATGTATTAATCATTCATTAATATTTGACGATACTTCCCCATTCAAGGTGTATGCAGGTGAGATATGATATAGAATATATGAATTACTCATCTCCTTTGAACTATCGAATCGGTGCATCACAAGCTGCCCTTATAATAACATTTTAAGTGACATGCTATACAAATGGAGAATGATGCGTACGTTTTGCACCTTAAAACTCGTGGTGAGCAATTAAGAAGTTAACAGTATATATATATATATATATAAAGTTTTGATGACCAACCTTATATTATCATGGGGCTATCAAGTGTTGTCGCGTTAAGCAACAGTGATAACCTGTACGTTTAATGTTTTATGTCAATTATTCAATCTTCACGGACTCTGATTTTATCTTAATTGTGAGTTCACTTGAAATATCCTGTCGGATTACACAAAGGAGTCAGTACACTTTAGCGTTTGTTGTTTCAAAATTAACATTGGCAGAATTACGGTTAGTAATTCGATCTGTGTAAAGCTAAACCGTCGACTTTACCATTCCTGTTATCTGCATTTTAATCGGTTCACTACTTGTGATAATCCCTGTTTGTGTATATGTGTACTGATCCGTTACAATGTTCATTATGCAGTCATCGTCATCATCATAGAAAGCAATACATCAGCGGTTCACACCGATGCTTAACTGTCACACAACCATGAAGAAGAAAAAGCAAACCCTGTATAGAAAGAGAGAAGGAAAAAATGGAAGGGGAGGAGACCTAACCACTAAAAATTAGCTACGTCTACATTCAAACATACAACATCAAGGCGTCTATATCTCGCAAACAAACAACCAAGCTGTAAGTGAAAGTGAGACGTCATCAGCAAGACAGCTTCCTCACGGTTTTCACTGCCCCACATCATTAAGTGCACTCACTTCACAAACAACTCGACCATACAACGACAACATTCACACCACTGAGCTCGGTTAGCCGCCATCTCACCTAACGTCTCAAATCACCGACTCTGTGAGTCGCGAGGGCTCCAGCCCGGGAGGCGAACCCGATCTACAGTGACCAACCCCTTCGTGAACAATTTCATTTGTCTACGCCAGGTCATCATCTGTCCATCTCGCACCTTGCTCCAACCGACCGCAGCGTCGGCAAGCAGTGCTCGGTGTGGCAGACGACTAGCTGGCATCCTTAGTACATGACCTAACCATCTAAGTCTGTGCAAGTGTAAGGACTGAACGAAAGAACTCATTTGACAATCAGTGCCAAGCACCCGCTTCCTAACCTCCTCGTTACTCACTCGTTGGTGCCACTCGATACGAGCGATTGAACGCAGGCATCGGTGGTCACACACCTGAAGGTAGTTCAGGTCTTCTGTTCTGAGTGGCCAGGTTTCGCTGCCGTAAAGTAATACAGCCCTCACTGTTGTCTGATATACGCGACCCCTAAGCTTCAGGGAGATAACTTTCTGTCGCCATAAGTGCCTCGGATTAGTAAATACCGCTCTAACCTTAGAAATAGGCGCCTCTATTTCATTCCCTACACCAACGCCGCCGTCGATGATGTGGCTTTCCAGGTATACAAACCGGTCAACAACCTTCATGATTTCATTATCTATCAAGACATATACGTAATCACAGCAATCTTGCAGAAGCACTTTGCATTTCGAGACTGCAAAGCGCATTCCGAAGTACTTAGCAGAACGCGAAATTGCATTCAGCGTTGCTTGCGCCACCTGAAAGTTGTCAAACAGCAACACCTTATCGTCAGCATAATCAAGATCAGTCAGTCTTTCATCGGGTGGGAAATCCACACCGGCATCATTCGAGTGCCGCAGACAATCCTCCATTATTTCGTCCATGACGAAATTGAAAATAAATGGTGAAAGGGGACAGCCTTGACGAACGCCGCTCTTGGCGCCGAAACTGTCAGACAGCTCACCGTAATATATTGTTTAAGTCTACTCGGTTATGCCAAACTGCGCAGGGCCAGTAATCAGTAACTGCAAACATCGGCCCATTCCAAAGCCAGCTACAGTCTGCCCATGGGGCCTATATTTGTGACGACGATGTACCGGAATATCAAGGCAACTTGCAAAGGAGATTGGACAGTTTCAACAACTAGTTGTTTGTACCCACTTTTCACGTTAGCTAGAAAGATGTACATATTTGCACACTCAAAGCTATTCTTTACAGCAGAGTTCCGTTTTTACTGATTTCGATATAAGCGGGTCCAACTTATGTTGTGGTGAGAAAGAGCTTCCTTGGTGGGCCTATTCAGCCTTGATCCAGATGGACAACGCTGTTGATCGTTGAGGCCGCGTGTATTGTCACCAACGTCTGCGCTCCATTACAAGCTTTGTTCAGGTAACTCGTATAATTCAGGCAGTGAATACAATCTGGCAATCCTGATTGCTTTTAGCCCAACCGCAGCCTGTTACCCTGAAATCACCGTTGTTAGCTGCATGAACAACATTTCTTGGTCGTCAGTATTACCTGTCGAATCATTGCACGCATGCACCACATTTACTTTGCATCACACGCTGAGCTTTTTCGTGCACAACACATGCTTCCGAATCTGAGGTGACCACACTTCCTGTGCAATGGAAACATTAATTTATTGCACGTCCAAACGATGAGGTTTCTTGTGTCAGCGTGAAAACAAGGTCAGAAGTGGAAAGTTGAGTCCGCGTCTGTTGGATTGCAATGACACGTGGTTAGAGCTCGATGGTTAAAAGATGAGATATTGAAACCTAAGATACCCGTAACATAGGTGACCGAAAGGGCAATTATACGTGAGAAAACGATTTGAGTGTCTACTGTACACGAATGTTACCAGCGGCATCTGGATTAGGGGACCAACGGGGCTTATGGCCCCGTCCCAGCATTAGTTTATTTCGACCGAAAGAACTGTCTCACGACCCGACAGTATAATCCCCAGCATGTCAGTCGAACTTTGCACTATTAGTTAAACTGGTGCTCCGTGACGAAACTAGTAACTTAGGTGGGACGGAAAATTTCTCCGTCCAAGTGATTTCACTTAAGTGGTATCATGTCGTCCGTGTTGTTCACCTCAAATCGTAATGTTACGTAATGACAATTCTTATTCTGCGGAAAGTAAGCAGTAACTACTGTAATATGTAGGCGTGCCGGAAACGATCTCTAAAACCATCAGCTGAACAACGATAGAACACACACTGCTAGAACACCAAAAACAAACGATTCAACTTTTCATAAACAAATATCACTAAAATGCCGCTGATTTTTTCTGCCATATGGCCCAACAAGTAAACTTTAAAATATTGTTTTCTGTTTAGAACTGAGTCACATTGATGTAATCCGGGTAGCAATTTTCTGTCGAGTATATGGGAGGTATCCAGTACCAGATACTGCCAGATAGTGTGAGTAAGGGACTGGATCAAAAGGTTAGGAGTTGCATGTGATTGTGTACACTAATAGGCGTAACATGAGCTCAGACGGTACACGTGTGCCCATGTGCAGTCGTCTATTCGGTCATATTGAATATAATCATTTGTCGTCTTATTGTTTTTCACAAAAAATACATATCTCTCATGGATTCAAGTACCCAAACAAAGTTACATGAGTGCCATGTACGTTAGGACGAAAAAATTAGACTTTGGAATCATGAATCTATCTTGAATCTGGACTCAGAAATTCCTCTTCCATGCTGATGTCTAGTGCGTCCAAAATCCCAGTTCGTTCGCATGGAGCTACTGCTCAAAAACACCAAAACTTTTGGCAATGAAATGCACAACATCCAGTCAGTGATGAAACAGTGGAACGAAAAAGGCACAGTAGGATGGCTTATAGTTAACTTTCACTGCAGCCCTAACACGAGTATGCTTTTATTACAGGATTAAGTATTTGCGTCTCCAGATCCACACCGAATCGCGATTTCACTGGAATAGGTACTAAATACTGCTGCACATGTGTACTGGGAGCTAAGTCAAGCGAAGATGCAACTCGGTTATCAACGTTTATACCTCAACAAATGCCAGCCAATCACGAACATGTTGAGTCAGCTCTGGCGTGCTCGGTGTCAGAATTAAGGTGACCTAAACGGTGAATCTCGTTTATCCGAAGGTTATCCCAACGTGTGGAGGTAAGAGACCACCGCAGTTTTCCCAACTTCCAAACTGCCGGGGGAATTCTAGGACCGATCGATACCTACGGGCTGACAGTTTTGTTCTATCAACACACAAAGTGAAGCATTGCGGACATAATTTGATCGGACAATGCAAACTTTCATTAATTATAAATGTTGGCTGATAAAATTAGATCAGAATTATCTTGTCAGGCATTATTCTGAAGGTAATATAAGTATATTAAACAAGTCATGAACCAACTACACTTCCCAATAAACCTGTAGCTCAGCAACTGACGATCTGAAGGACGTGTGAACGAATTACTGGGACAATACTAGATGACCGTTAGTATACGCACACTCTTTACTGCGAAATTAGTCATTTCAAAAAATCCTGTCTAACAGAACGCTCTTCCTTTATTGGGATACCTGTGAATCAATTTCCGCAGTTATCACTGGACCTCATGATATACATTTATTTGTACGCGCACCGTCTTGTTTTTCTTCGCTATTCCGTAGTTAGCTCGAATTCGACATAAATCCAGTTTTCTGACTGCTGAATAATCCATGACACGGGAACAGTAGATTTCTTCGCATTTGTTACCATTTATAATCATTCGCCAACGTTTCCACATTGTTTGTAATGACCGCAAACACTAGCTTTTTATGACGTAAGCACACATTAAATCTTTCTCCATTTGCAGAAGGTATAAACAGCTTAAGATCTACCGGTCCTATTGCAGAAAGCATACTATCAGTTTGACTTGGCTTGACTACAAAACTGTTCAAATTTCCAAACGCTTTGTCTACCGAGTGATATTGCGATGCATAGAGTCAAATGTATCATTTTAAGATATGTGTAAATGCTGCGCATCCTATGTTAGCTGAACTGTGTACCAACATGAATTCATTTTTTAGATCTTTCGGTAAGTAACCTAGCAGTCCAACCTAAAAGGTTCAACAATTTAATCAAATTTATGTAGTTATCGTGGGTTACAATGATTAAATTCATTTAAAAAAACGGCACTAGTTCCAGAATGACTGGTAGGATGAACATATGTCAGTAAAAACTAACGCTACGTGGATAATCTGAACAGCCAACCATATTTCCTTTCTTACGGTTATCTTCGTCTCGTTGCATACAGTCAAACTGGTTGGTTAAGGATTCACTTTACAATGGATGACACGTGTGGTCGAAATTAACTTCATAGGTGCACTGGAGTCAGTTTAAAATCTTTGGTGTTTTCTAAAGACGACAAACTTTGGGAATAGTCATGACGATGTTGCATAAGTCCGTTTTCTAATCGCATGAAAGTGCTCTTCGGAAAAAAATCGAATGTAGAAGTAACTCAAAGTTGGTTTGCGAATTAATCCGTTTTTGAAAATTTCGCACAGGGTTTTCACATGCCAACAACTTTCCTTTTGGCGTGTTGTGTCATGCACCACAAAATAACAATGGATGAATCCCGAATTTTTCAGTTCATTCAGTCTATTTGTCAAATCCTCTGTGCGCTTCTCGATAACCACTAGATTAGTTCGTTGACTCAGGATCAGCCTACAACATTTGATTAGTCGCTGTGTGATATATGTGTTCTACATGTCAGTGACTCCAAATGAGGCCTTCTGGTTTGCAGCCACAATAAAACATTAACGACCAGGTATTTTCTTGCAGTCAGTGATCTCCTCTGAGAGGCTATCCCGTTAGAAAGGACATTGTTCTGTTGACCTAAACAACCACGCTGAAACATTTTTTACCAGAATTTTCAGTCAGCTGAGTTCTTGATTGGAAGAAACATCATTATGTTCAGCACCCTTCGCATAAGGTTTATCAACTTGAAACGACTAAATCATTATAGTTTTGCTTGTATACCAACCGCGTTTTACTTGTACTCAACCCCCTGGTAGCTCAACAGTACAGTATCTAAGAAAAGTGCTTAGTACCATGTTGAATATCCGCTTTGTTTCCTTTTCCATCATGTCCAGACGAGGGGAAGAATGCCAATTCACTAATCCATACAGTCGCAGCTACTACAAAGACTCACGGGTTTATACAGTACGATCAAAACCCTGCTTTGCGTGTTTATTGATTGCCCGCATTTAATTTCAGGTTGAACGCCACTCGTATTTGATAGTAGCCCCCGCCTTTAGATAGACGTTCTAGCAAGCCTCCTTTGAAAGAGCGTTAAACTCTGGTTTCGCTGTTGTTACAGCTCGTCTCTGATGCGCATCCTTCCCACGGCGGGAATTAGAACTCCGGTCATGCTTTTATGGTGCAATCATGTTTACCACTGCGCCATTGACTTCACAATGTGCACGACGGAATTGTCACTTGTGAGGAATTATCAGGTTGCTCGATCGTCCAGACAGCAGGCACAATTATTGTCTTTTAACTCTGGTCCATCAAATTTACTAGCAACTTACTGATCGGTTTTGTCGACAGCGAGATTCGGTTCCGTCTGCTTTGTTTTGCCCAATATTTCATTGTGAGTGTCTAGCTATACATCACTAGGTGACATGATATTGATATCCGGGCAAGTGATACCTTGTTGTGTGCAGACAAATGTGGCTTATCATCTTTGACTGTCAAAAGTTAGCGTAGTTTTTAATATTCTCCAAAACGATTCTGATGTGATATTAACCGAAGTCATGCTTTGTTTTTTGTTGACAGTCCATTCGGAGTGGTGTTGCCCCAGCAACTATGTGCACGCACGTTGATACAGAAGGCTGTGTGTTAGATCAGATCGGCCTGCTACTGTCGCACTTCACATGAAGTGAAGCTACTGAAACTGGATGCCTATCAGGGAGTGTTCGATTCGGCTAATCGAACACAACAGTACCCTTACTTTGTAACACTTATAAAACAAGATCTGCAGTGGCAGCCTCCATTTGAGAACAAACTGTGTTCTCAGGGGATATTTGCTGTCGGTGAGGTTGACTTATTTCTTGACAGATCTGGGCCAGTCTAAAGACAACAGCTGCGGCCATTGATGGATGATTTTCAGTTTGTATCATCCCTGAAGTACGCATCCATTTTAAATTTGCAAACCATAGTTATTCCGGTCAATATTCACTTAGTTCATGCGACAGCTTATTCACTATACAAGTCACCCATGTTTAGTGTAAGTTTACATTTGGAGGACAAAAGTGTTGTGCATTCGTGAGATGATTCTGTGATTTTGTTATAGCCACCCTTGGGGCTTTCTTTCGTGACTAATTGAGGATAAATGGATATCAAATAATTTTCCTTAGCATAAAGCATTTTGATATGGCAAAATTGTCTACCGACTAATATTCTTGCTTTGGTGTGTGTACAATTTTGTCTCAGCAATTAGCCTGATGGTGCCACACACGAAACATTCTTGTCCGCTATGTGATTTTGCAAATATTCAAACATTTAAAGATGCCTCGTGGATTATTTTGAGGTCAGTTGAAAAACCGCGTGTAATTCAAGCTGACCTACCTGGAGTGTCAAATTCTGGTAAGACTCGAACTCCCCGAAGTCGACAATATTCTAACACACGTTTGATATCGTTCTGCGTGTAAATCGCAATTTCTGGATCATATGAACCCTAAATTAATACCGTATGAAGTTAGAACGAGAGATTAAGCTACTTTTTGGGCCAATTCCGGGAAGGTGTAGGAAGAATATGGAAAAGATTCATCGTCCACAATATGCCAATGTAGTACGTTCATTTTGACCATTGACATGATATCCTTTGTGGAATACGGACGGTTATCGCTACTCAAGCGTGTGTTTGCTCAGCTTACCACAAATTGAAATATGTGTTCCAAATCCAAAAAGTGTCTGGAAGTGTCAATCAGGTAACCTCTGTGTATAAATCGTGGCTTATCTTCTACGAATTGTTCTTGTATAACCGACTATGGAAATAGAAAACAAGTCGATAGCCAGATAAGAGAAAACCAACCGTGCTGTGTTGATTGAGACGAACTAGTTGTGCAATTGTTTCAAGTCCATGCAAAATGCCCCATATCTCTTCGGCCTGTAATTCTATTTTTCCATCAGACACACTAAGGCTATCTAGAAAATGAGAGAAGTCATCAGTATCACGCACCAAAAACATTTTTGACTTACATTGTTCATTCATCTTCTCGGAAGGCCACATAAGTTTCTTTGATTCATTGCAACCCTTTTCGATTTGGATTCGTATTTGGGTCAGCCCTTTCTTAGGAGTCGCAGGTAGTATGGAATCAAGTGGTATAGGACGTTGACGCAAACGTTCTGAAAGCCGCTTCTGGGCATCATGCAGAATATAACAGTGTGGATATTTATGTTCGTAGATGATTCGATCGTTGACGAAGTACCAATCGGCTCCATTCACACGCTTGTTGGGTTTCGGTACCAAGGCCATGGTAATTTGGACAAAAATAAAGGCCAGGGTGAATAATGACCAGGTTTTCATGATGTGACTAACAGGATACTGAAAGTTAACTACAGAGTAAAAACCTCACTTAGCAGTTATACAGTCGACATTTATGTACTTCGCCCCAATCAATACAAAACGATCACAATAATGCTATCGAAGACTTTGAACCTCTTCAGATTCGAAACGTTCATTCGATAACACTGACGTAAGATCAGCTGTCATCATTTAATTGCATAATGTTGCACACAAACTATGTGACACTTATTCAAATTCAACATTGAAGTGCAAAAAGTATTTTGCGCGGATAAAATGCCTGTCTCAATACGGCAGTATTCAGAAACATTGCTGCCAGACATTAACAACCTAATAATGAAGTTCATTGCCACTCAAATTACGAACTTATGGATGTTACTTCCAGCTCACCATTAGGTTAGTACATATTGTGGGGGATTGTCAGGCAGGAAGTACGAGCATTCCAGCTCTCGGCGGAATACCCCAACGCAGGGGGGAGGTGCGTTCAAACACCCACAGTAAGCGGATGGAGAACGGCGTGGGCGACCGGATGAGTCATCGCTTGACCGGATCGGACCAACGGGCGAGACGTGGCAGCCGAAATAGAATGAATGA
>JTDE01000744.1:154819-210555 GCA_014338405.1 Paragonimus skrjabini miyazakii
AACTAGCGAGTTGGACAATAAAGATTGTGCTTTATTGGACGCCTTTTCGCTACAATATGCTTACTAATTGTCCTCAAAGTTTTTAACTTACAACAAAACCGGAGGCCAAACCATTTCACGTGCACTCTAACTGAGTGAGTTTATCCAATACGTGTTTTTTAACCGAGTCGAATGAGCTGAAAGAGGCAACTCACCATTGTGAGAACGCTGGTGGTCAAATTGTTCTGTTTCACACTCCGATTTTTTGATCGTAGTCGATTGCTGATATACATTCCGTTAGTTGAAAAGCAGTGTACGACTGCGAACCTGCAAGCTTTATTAAGTACAACTAAATAGATGAAAAATACGATATTTCCCTAACGGAATGCGCCATCAAACTAAGTTCTTTATCTATAGTACAACAGATTACATTTCAAAAATGATGAGTATTTTGTCTGATGAAATGAAATTTCGGAAAGAGAAATCCGGGAAAGATAAGACAGTGGCAATCGAGAAAGGATTTTCTAGGATTCCATGACAGCTGAAACAGGCTGACATAATTAGTGCATATGTATTCGAGCGCATCCGTCCAACGGGAACCCGCATCCCGCGACTGTACGGACTGCCAAAGATACACAAAGATGGAGTACCGCTTAGACCGATACTTGACATGTGTAATTCGCCCTATCATGCTGTGACACAATGGCTTGTGGAGCTTCTGGAGCCGGTCAAAAGAGAAGTTACGAAATACAGTTTGAGAGACACATTTGATTTCGTAGATTCTATTTCTGAGCTCAATGTATCAAGCAAGAAAATACTGTCCTCAGACGTTTCATCCCTATTCACCAATGTCCCCCTGGTCGAAACAATACAATTCTTATGTGATTATATCGACAGTCACCGGATTAACGTCGGCCTACCCGTTTCTGAGCTGAAGGAGTTATTAATGTTATGTACTAGTAACATTCAGTTCCAACTCAATGGTGAGCTTTATCGCCAGATTGATGTCGTAGCTATGGGCTCACAGTTAAGCCCGGTACTGGCGGATATTTTTATGAGCATGCTCGAGAGCAACGAGCTGGATGAGATGATTAAAACCACCAGTTATTATCGACGATATGTGGATGATGTTTTTTGCGTAGTGGACAGGACGGAAGATTTACAGAAGTTTTTGACCGTTTTTAACAAGGCGCATAAGAACATCGTGTTCACGTTGGAACAGGAAACTGATGACCACATGCCATTTCTAGACGTTTCACTAACACGTAGATCAGATGGATCGTTACAGCGAAGCGTATATAGAAAGAAGACCTGGAGTGGGCAATATCTACATTTCCACAGCTACGTACCGATTGGTCTGAAACAGGGTCTTGTACATTGTTTGACTGATAGAGCAAAAAGAATCTGCACGGAAGATACGATAGAACTGGAATTAAGCATGTTACAGGATATCCTTTCCTGTAACGCCTATCCTGATAAATTTATTATCGGAAACATGCAAGACCTACGCAAGCTCCAGTATACACAGCCGATAAGAAAAAGATCTATGTTACTTTGCCGTTCAAAGGGGACGCAGCAGCCGAGCTGATAACGCGCCAACTAACTGACGCGATCGGTAGTACCTATTATCCTGCAAGTCCTATCGTAATGTCCTACTCAAAACGGACGGTGCCACTTAATCTGAAAGGTAATATGCTTAACAATGCTGCCCCATTTTTGATCTATTCATTTGCCTGTTCCCGTGGTTCAGCATATATTGATCGCACCACTAGGCGTTTATCCGAAAGAATTCGTGAACACTACCCGGCGTGGCTTCGCTCCGGAACAACAAAGAACATTAACTCATCAATTCTGGCCCACCTAGTTGTCTGTGACCGACACACAGACACAGATAAGGCGTTTCGCATCGTCTGCCGTCCCCCGGCCACCGCTTCACGAAAGATCAAGTGGCGCATCCTGTCTATTCCCGAGCCGGTCGCAATCTGATTAAGTCAGCCGGATTTGTGTGTTCAAAAACAGTTCGTTCACACCCTGGGATTACCGTGGCCAAACACCTGCAGTCAATGCATGCGACAATTTGATCCCGTCCCCCCGAACTCACCCCAAATAGCACTGACTTCGTAAAACCTACCTGCCTTGTGATCATAACCACAACGAAGTCGTGTTTGTGTTTTACCCAATTGCTTTACCCTCGTACTATTTTTGATCAATAATTTTCCTTACTGTTTCTTGATTTGATATATAGTTGTACCAGCCTAAGGTGAGAAGTTATCGAGAACAGTTCTGTTCGCTGAAACCAAAATTGTTCTCAATGATTTCTGCGGGGATTTTCAATTATTTGAAACATACCAAAAACCCTCTATTGTTTGCGGTCGCAACCGGGGCAGACGGCCTATGCGTCTCCTGTCAATGGAGTTAGCGTTGAGCTATTTCAGGTCATCTGAAAAACATTTTTCCTGAATAGGCATGATCAGGTTACTGATTGCACTACCACTTTCACTCGTGAGTAGTGATCAGGTTGCCGGATCGCCTCAAGCGAAAGTGGTTGAACGTTCGCATATGATAATACGGTCGTGTCTAATGTGAGGCCAATGACGCAGCCGTCAACATGGTTGCCTCGTGAAAACGTGGTCGGAGTTCCAGGCCGGGCCGTGGCGAAGATATGCACTGCTGACGAGCTCTACTGAGGGAGAAACTCGAGTCTAGTGCTTATTTTCGACGATGGCGATAGATTGTGGGTTTTACTGCACAACATGAACTACTAATTATACTAATACTGTTAAATTTTTGATATATTTGTTAATTTGGAGACAACCCGCTTGTGGAAACCTTGAATCTTCAGTTGACTCGAAACAGGTTTATCCTTTATTTCAAGCGCAAAGAAGCAAGAAGCTGTCGACGGGGTTTCGTTGACCCACACTGATATCGGCAGGACGTCAGATATCAATCTACTGTTATACATAGCCTCGGAAAAGTGTCCATCTGCGCGATTAACCAGTTTTGTAGCTTTTTAAAATGGTAAATTTACGAAGTTTTTGAATATGACGTTAAAATAAACCCGTCTTTTTCGTATGGTCCAAGCCATCATAGTTACAAAAGTGTCCACTTCGTTACGAATGCAATCACGTGTTCATAAGTTATTCTGTTCCTTATCGGTTTTGTCTTAAGAAACTTTTATTTTGCGATTATTTTTCAGTCTATTCCGTCGTCTGAAAACAGTACCATGAAGGTCTTCGAACTTTCAAACAGCTACGATCTGGTTTACCCAACCTAAGTATACCAATATTCTGTCACCTCTGTTTTTGCTTGATACGATTTGCATCGGAAGACTAACCACAGAAACGCTAACCTTTTTAGCGTATTTTAACTACGTCAGTAAACTTCACAACTATCGTTCGGGATAGTCAAAAATCTGTATATATTTGCGGGTACACTACTGCTGCTTACAACAAAGGAAGGTAGTCACACCGCTGACATCTGTCCTTGTTGTTTCAACAACAAAACTGTTAGACGGGCAGTATATGAATGGGCTCAATTAGTGCATTGACTCGTAAACCAATGGCTGGCAGGTTAACTATTAAATTTTCTCCATCTGTCTGATAAATCGGCATCGTTAATGGACGTATATATAGGTTCACTGATGAGATCATGTCGCTGCTATTGGTGTCTTCTAACAGATTGAACTGGTATGCATGAGTAGTCAGCTGAATTGCAATTGGTAGTCTAGAATTGTTACAATCATTTATCGTCTATTAATTTTCTCTTTTACCAATTATTCCACCGCAAGTGCACACTGAATGAAGTTGTAATTCACAATATAGACGGAACGTCCTGCCAAAGTTCAAATTCTTCCTAACTGTGACCTTTTGAAATTAATAGTTCCGACAGATTATCAGGCAGCAACATAAGGTTAATGCTTAATTGGAGTAGTCATTGTCTGGGGAATCACGACGGGGGGGCGTCTGTCATCTACACGGGTTGTTGGATTCTGTTTGGTACTATGAGACGGGTGGACGGCCATGTCCAACTGTGAAAATCTGGATACCCCATAGTATCTTTGCAGCCCAATCAGTAGATCATATATCGTATAAGAATGTGTAGTTCCTGTCTCTGGACACTATGGATAAAGAGGAATGGTTAAATAATAGGGTTCTGATGTGTGAAGTGCGGGTCGCTTGCTTGCATTTTAGCTCGGACGACATAAAACGTACAGCGCAGGAGCGCGGAGTCCCAGTTGCATGTTTGAGTCCTGTTAGAGTCTGGCTGTATCACGTGGATGTTTGCTAAGTCAACATTTTTATCATACTGTTCAACCGTAAAACAGCGTTCCATCTGATTGGTCAGTTGATGATACCATTGAAGAGATCTCAGTTGAGGCCTTCATCAAAGTACGAACATTGGTCATAAAAACAAACTGTTATCATTTGTAACCGAACTGCTAAGTTTGACCCACTGTTTTGGCTGGACTAACTGTGCTATATATAAGCCAGACAAGTTATGCTGAGTGCTGTCACTAGCGTTACATAGATTTAAATAATTTTCGTTTGCCCCTACGTGATAGCTGTCGACTTGGAATCACCTGATCGGTACGATTTTTTATTTCCGCCATCAGTACTTCAAATCAGGTCTAAAGATATGCACTATTGTGTTCAGGTGTTCATCATGTCATTCAGCAAGCACCACGAAAAAGTGTAAATCTGCACAAACCGAAATAAACCGCGTCCATAAATGCACTATATTTTTCCGCTGTAGTTAGTGTGAGGAAATAACACCAACGCGTTTAACAGTTGTTCAAAAAATGGTTCACCAGTAAACAGCTACGATTTTACGACAATTTCGTACCCTTCATATTTTGACGCCTCGTACGGATGACTGTACAAATGTTAGTGATCAATACGTACTACTAAGAACTTGCCCAGTAGTAACTTCATTATTCAACAAAATATTGCGAAAAGTAATTCCGTATGATTTAGAGGAGACCCAAACGTGAAAAGCTAGGGCTTCTGCAGGACACGAATAAGCAACACAGAAAACGCCAAAGCGCGGCAAACATTTTACCACATGGGCTGTGAAGTCACACTGGGAGCTCCTACTAATTTGGTAAATAGTACAATTCCACGTGAGACTTCGTGACATGTCAAATCATTTTTCATGCCCAACACTACCAAATTGAGCAGTCGACTATGGAAACTTGGATAAAATAAGTCTTAAAAATCATCACCCAGTCGACACAGAAAGTCAGGGCTTTACCAGGATGTTGAATGTACTGTCTGCTGAAAGCACTTAGAAAGATGAGGAATCTTAGATGACTGGTCATAAGTCTCGGTGATACATTTCACAGTTAGTGCTTATCCTTGCATGCCACAACGTAGTGCAGGTGCTTTAGACCAAAGTTATCATTCACGAAGGGTACGATTACTGCTGTGGCGGGGATATGAATGTGAGTTTTATGTTCTTAGGCTATAATAGGAGAGAGAAATATCTTTGTTTTTGCTTTTCTGTCTCTGTGCTGGTCGATGAAAATTTGTGTTGGACGGTTTACAGGTATAAAGGAGAAAGGTAAATTCAATGAAACTTCTGGCTGTAATCATTTCAAGAACGAACACTGAAACAACATACTGTCAGACACGCATAGATGATGACCTGTGATACTGAGCTAGTATAGCCGTTTCGAAACTTGAAATGCTGGTTGTTTTTCATTTATGTCGATCGAATAACGTTTTAAAACACCCAGCTGATTCAGCCGTGTCCACTGGGTTAGATAATGCGTTCGAATGTGAACAGACCCTAACTGTGAGGCAGTTTTTTTACAAAGTAACCGGCCTGTTCCATTACTCAGTTTCAGCGAATGATCTCTTATACGTTCATCTTTATTTAGTGAGAGATGTGTCAACTGATCACCTGAGGTGTGAAATATTATGTAGGTGAGAATTTGGGCCTCCCTGAAATGTTTAATTCATTGAGGATTGAACTGATTCTGCAAGTGTTTCCTGGTAGGGAGTTTTCTCGAATCCCATAACTCTTCTGGCAGGTCGTCTCTCAACACTTTCAATAAGTCTCAAATCTTTCTTAAGATGAGGACAACAGGCCTGTATGTTCGGTTCCAGGTGTGGTCAGATTATGGGTGCAAACATAACGGGAAATACTTCAGGGTGAAATGTTTCATAGATTCTTCCTGGAAGATTTGGGGCTGTTAATGCTTTCTAACCATGGTGGCACAATTTGTAGACGAACTCAAACTGTCTGACACCATAGTTCCTAGGTCTCCGCATAGTGTTACGAGTAGCTTTGTATCGCCAAGGTAAAAGTTAACACAATCTTCATGGCGAACGTGCATAATTTGTTGACATTGAACGGTAGTTACTTTTTATGGACTTAGGCAGTTCAAGTCGTCACGTAAGGCAACCACATTTTTGGGTAAGCTAGAACTCACTAGAGCTATGTTTCATCGGCGTAGAGCAAAATCGGTGATTCAACTATGTTGGAAAGTTCAATAATGAAAAGAACGAGCTACAGGAATCTTAGGATTGTTCTTTGCGGAACGCCGCTGTTGGATAGGAACCACATTGTGAACTGTTCATTCACCTTGACGATGAATCTACGTCCAGTCAGATAATTCTCTAGACAGGTGAGTAAGCGCTAATCAATGTCTTAAGCAATCGGTTCCTGCAACAAGACGAAATAAGAAGTCTTGTTACGTACGTTGGAAAAGTCAAGCTAAACCAAGTCAGTTGTCAATCCTGCGTTTGAAGCATTCTTACAAACATCACAAGCAATCATCATGTTCGTGACGAATGAGTACCACCTACGAAAGCTATGTTGCTCCTTAGTGATGAGTTGGAAGTATTCCCCTAGAAATTCATCTATTAATCTTTCCAATAAATTGAGCGCAACCGCCGAAAGCAGTCATTTAGCGCTTATCACGTGACACCCATTGCTGTTTGATAATCCAAACCCCTGTAGGCTTAAGTTAACCGTTTCGTGCAGTCTGTCCTTCAAGATTGTGTGTTCAAGATTCTCGACTGTGTCAGATCTCTACTTCCTAAGGCGAAACTCACCCTTCTGTAACGAGGCACGAATTTCGTCTATAACGGATATGGCTTCCTCAGTCGTTTTGACCGACAACGAGCAGCCATCCACATAGAAGTTCTCTCTTACACCTAATACTTTCCAGGCCATAAAATCCTGTCCATGGTCAGAAGTCACTCGTTGAGGCACAAGGTTTGCACAGAACGGTATAGAGGTAATACCAAAAAGTGAACGTTCAACTCATATACCCCAGGATACTAATCCAAAGAAGATGATCTCCACCACAGAAGCTTAAATCTCACCTGCCACTTTCCGGAACCCAAACCTTCAAAAACTCTTTCTCAGTATATGCCGCGATGGCTATTGCATGCTTAGGAAAACGGAAGTGAACTCTACTAAGATTACTGGTCAAATTAGACATTTGAAGTAACAAGTGCTTAAGAGATACTTTTTTCGGATAGTTGTGAACAGTGGTGGTGTTGTTCGTAGCTGGGGTTGGTGGTTTTGGTATTTGTGTGTTCCCGAGCTTGGCATTTAGGTTGCAAACGTTTCATCACCAAGCGAGGTGACATCATCAGTGCGTAATCGTTTTCGCGTATAGTTTTTTGAGCGTGGAGATACTCCTTGGTATGCAGTTGCTCATTCAGACACTATTCGCACATTATCCGGCTTGTTAAGATTAAGTACTGGATGACGTGACAGATACCACTGGCTGACACAATTAACGCTCTAGAGAAAGACATTATATAGCCTTTGCTGAAGTGGCTGGATATAACATTTGCATACTTCCATTTTAATATGGTACTCTTAATTAGTCTTTACTGACGTGAGTACAAACGTCGCTCACACATCGTACGATTGCTAGGTAGTTGGTTCATCCCCGTCCGCAACGACGAACATATTTCTTAATGATCATCCGATAAAGATAGAGAAGCTTCCGCCTTGACTTTGGCTTCATAATCCCCAATCGACAAAGCCCATTTTTCCGAGATGCCCAGCTCAACCAATTCCAAAACAAAAATTCTTTGAACTGTAGTTTCCAAAGAAACTAACCAAGCACCCACGCGGTTTACACACTTCGGCATTCCAGGTGTAGCACGAACTGCGCTCATGAGGCTCCAACTAAAGACTGCTCTAACAGCGTACGGTTTTTTCCTGGTTTCTATTCTTTGTTCCAATAACCGATGGGTCTCGCAAATTTCTCACTCATTAAGAACTCTTACACGTTCATCTAAGATATCAGCAAAATCAATTGCTGCTAGATGAGCTCATTGCAGAAACTCCATCAGGGATGGCCTGCTGAACTGCGCAACCAACAATTTATCAACAATGTAAACCGACTCTACAGAAATGATGTTGTTGTCGTCCAGAAGTTAAATTTCAAATGTCACTCAGTGACATGACATCATACAAGTGTCATGCAGTATGCAAGTCAACAGTCGAAATGGACTACTCAGAAAACCGAGCTTGTAGGCCCCTCTTGTCTACTATGGTGGTATCCGATTCATTGTCCACGAATGCACACGCTTCTATGGAACGCGTTTGGCTCACTAAATGAACAGGCACAAAGCCAAAAGGACCGCCCTGTGGATTGGTAGAAGTTGCACCACGTTGTACAGTCTCTTCATTTATCTCGGGCGCACGGCAATTTCAGTAACGCTTATCCAGGCGGTCAAGTCATCATCATCATCATAGACAGCAATACATCAGTGGTCCACACTGATGCTTAACTGTCGCACAACCATGAAGAAGAAGAAGAAACAAACCCTGTTTAGGGAGAGAGAAAAAAGGGGGAGGGTAGGGGACGTAACCACTAAAAAAGAGCTACGTCTACATTCAAATATACAACATCAGGGCGCCTACACCTTGCAAACAAACAACGAGCTGTAAGTGAAAGTAAGGCGTCATCAGCCCTCACTGTCGTCTGATATACGCGACTCTTAAGCTTCAGAGAGATACCTTTCTGTCGCCATAAGTACCTCAGATTAGCAAACACCGCCCTAGTCTTAGAAATACGCTCCTCTATTTCATTCTCTACACCTCCGCCGCCGCCGCTGATGCAGCTTCCCAGGTATACAAACCGGTCACCAACTTCCATGACTTCATTATCTAACATTAAACTTACGTGATCACAGCAATCTTGCAGAAGCACTTTGCATTTCGAGGCTGCAAAGCGCATTCCGAAGTACTTAGCAGAACGCTAAATTGCATTCAGCGTTGCTTGCGCTGCTTGAAAGTTGTCAAACAGCAACACCTTATCGTCAGCATCAGAAAAGGCGATTGAAAGAATTGAAATTTATATGATACTGTTGACAAAAGTACAATGAATGGGTTCTCTCACCTTGCATTCCAACCAATTAGAAACACCAGCTATCCAGCAGGAAAGGTGTTCAAAAAGGAGCAACCAAAACCGAGTTCGCAAATAGCTATCAGTCAACGGGAAATTAGTTCACTATAACAATCTACTGCAGATGATGATAAAAGCATGGCAAACAATACAATGGAAGTCAGTTCCGGTAGATAATTGAAGACAGATATAAAAACGAAGGAAATAGACATTTTACACGTAGTTGGGGTACACAGCTTTTACTGCACACAGCAAAGATAAATAAAACAGTTTATAAATAACGCAAACGTGCCTCAACAAACTCAACATTCTGCAGTACACCAAACGTAAAACGACATACACACCAGATGAAATTCGGCAAATCCAACAGTCAACTTGATTTTCTTTAATATCTATGGTTTTCCCAGCGTATTTGAATAAAACGAAAACGACAGTTTTTGATCGTTTAGCTTTTCGTTCCACGGAGAAGTTCATCTGAACAGCGCGGGCAGTAATATAAACAAGACAAAATACCGGAACCTGATGTTTATTGGTTCTAAACATATTTTCGGTATGAAAGGACGTTCACTGTACTGTCGTTCTCCAATAGGTCCAGTTATATGTAAGGGTAAACAGAAGTGTTCCAGAAATGGCGGCAACTCTGGCAGAGAATACATTATAAATTTGTACTCAAGAACTTCTGGAGGCCTTATGTTTAGTGAAATGATACCCCGCTTTTCATGGTCCATTGAAATTGGCTGAAATGAAGCGAGTTATTTCATAGATTGTTCTGTTGATTCCATGCATCAAATGCTACTTTTTTAATATCAGGCCATCTAATTTCTTCATACAACTGACTGAAACATAACCAGTGATCCGGCGATTAAATGTAAGTAACAAGGCTTTCGATCACTAATGCTTGAGCACACACACAATTAATCGCAGCGTTCGCATTACCGTAAACTTTAACCCAGCCTTTTTTCTGAGAGAAGTATTACGGTCTATCTCTTAAGTAATATATATCCCTGGCAGTATCTGTATTTTTACCTCGACCAAGCTTTGGAGGCAACAGTTCTTCCATCATTATATGCCTTATTGAAAAGCAGATGTGGTTGAGCGATTGCGCACAGAAAGTATGTCGTGTACAATCTGACGCTAATGGCTTAGTGATTAGCACGATCCAATGTTCATTTCTGGCGGCTATAACCATACAGTGTTGAAATATTCATCTCCACTCATGGAATACCTTAAATGTGTAAGAAGGCTTCACTTTTCTGTCTGACTTTTGACCACCGACAGAAAACCCATCTGAGTGATATCAAAAGGTAGAAATAGAGAAGCTGCTATTATTTCATACGTTGTATAAATGATTCCAATGACAAACTGTTCCACTGTGTTCATGATAGTCCAAATAGAATGTTTCACAAAGTCTTGTTGAAATTTCAGTCAATGCAACTAACACATCTACACTGTAAGTTGATCTGGGTTATCATTTTCAATAATTTCACCCACGGTACATCCCAACTAAACTTAAAGTTTTGCAGGTGGATTGTTATATAATGTTTATGTGGGCCTTTGCCTTTTTCTACCGATGAATGTTTCAAATTTTCTCCTAACTTTTGGCACACCATCAGTCCTTTAGATGTTAGCATCCTATTCTAACAACTGGTGTCAGCAGATAAATTTGAAGCACACCTTGTTCAATTTCTTTATTGATTTTATGAAGTATAAGTGAATTACCATCACTTTTCAAAATAATTTCCCATTTATTTGAATGCATATGTTACTGAGCGATCAAGACATATTGATTGGCCAGATAACACTCAATTTGTGTTCGTTTATTAACGAGTTGAACCAGCTGGTGTCATCCAAGTCCCTAGAAGAGTAGGACCTGTACAGAAAATGCCGACTCGGATCAATATTCTTTTTGAACAAATTTAACGGAAACATTCAAGGGATCCAGGCTTCAATGTTCATCATTTCTGGTATAGTTTAATGAGTTTCCGGACCTTTCTGCCGGCTTCCCCAAATGTGGACCTTTCGGAAATCCGGAACAGTGACGACTTCATTACATATCAGATTGGACATTATAATACTCAACAAACATTTAACATCATCCTGTCAACGCAAACGAATGTGAACATCTGTAAGCCGTAGGATGTTTGGAAAATATGGTCGTCGTACCCAATGCATGTGGCAAAGTAAACATTTTGAAAACAGAACCGAGGAAGATTCTAAGCATCTGGCTGACTTCCAGTTTAAATTTTTTCCTCTCAAGATGGCTGGTAAATAAGACGGTGAACTGTCAACGGTCCATTAAAATGGTTCCCTAAATTGCTAGAGCCTCTCAACTTTTCTCTAGTGCCATGGAGGAAGCTCACCAGTCTTTAGGTCAACAACAAATATCTGATCCATTTTACTTTGGGAAGGTAAGGGAGTCCTACATCTGAGGAAAGGATGTGAAACACTTGGTATGATGAAGCGTTCATTCCACATAATCAAACGTATTTCAAGCATTATACAGGTCTGCAATAAATCGCCGCCTAAGCAAGCTTTGGATGCTGATCTCATAGAGACAGACTAGCGGCTAATAAAAATGATTACTGGACTCAAGCATGTTTACACTGTGGCTATTTATTCATTTACTTCATTCACAAATAACACGGAGAGACTTGATTTTTGCGAAGTATTTTCTCTTGCTATAGAGATGTCTTTGTTACATCGACAAATGAAAGACAAGGTCAGAACAGAAGATGCTACAAGGTTTGACCTCGAGATCCACCTAACCGCAATTCATTGTATCGATGCTCTTAGTTACTGAAACGAATGCTCTTCAAATGTTGTTAGATATATACCTATAGCACATTACAAAGTCACATGAACTAGCTGTTCATGCAATAGTTTATTATTTTCGTAGTTCTGGTTTGTTTTGGATGTTTGTTTTACAATACAACGTTCTTTTCTATTGTGCCCTGTAGACTGACAGACTCTATCTAGCTAACAGAATGAATAAACGGATTTGTTCTGGTAATTTAAACCTCTGGCTTCAAAACCACGCACAAATATTCAAAACCGCAGAACTTAGTCTGTCATAGCAATGCAGTCAACTAGATAAACTTTTGCAGTTGTTTGGTCAGTAGTGTGACCAAACATAGGCACGTGTTCGAATATAATATCGGTCGAACACATGTGGTTCAATTTTGACATTAACTTAATTTTGATACCATAACACGAGAAATTGAAAACACAACTAAAATGGAAGGCAACCAGCTTGACTAATGTAATCATGTTTCGTCGCTTGGTCATTTTCTAAAAAGGTTTAGTCTACCAAGCCTTCCACGGCAGTAAAATGTTGCAATGGGTTATGCGGATTTTTCGAGGTAGGAGTGGCTTACAGATAATTCTGTCATTCTGGTAACGCATTCCCAAGTTAGCCACAACAATGTTAAATCAAACAAATTAACAGGCTTTGAATGTTTTGGTTTAGAGAGCACAACCAGTTTGCGGCAATCAGGCGTTGTTCACATGAAATCGGCGATGAGCATGCGCCGACCCATGTGATAAACAGTTATCATCAGAATTTCAGTGGGAGTGTGTCAATTGCATCAGCAGAATATGTATGCGGGTCATCGGAGGTCAACACGTGGCTTGTTCTCGTATGCGCTAGTTGAAGTTTGAACGCATGATTGTTGTGTGCTTTTTAATGGCTTACTGCTATCACCAGACCGCGTGGGCTGTGTGCCGCTGCTGTTGCCGCTGACAGCTAGGTATCAGTGAGAGTCATGTTTTATCACATATCACGTCATACCATATCATCGCGAGCTCTGAATCAACACCCAGTATACATTTCTTGTGGCCATGTCGCGAAACGATTAGATGACTGAACTCAGTATTTTAAGTTCATAGTGAAGGTCCTATTCAACAGTGATTGGTTCTTAATCAAATGTATGTAGACGATACATACCTTCAGGATGCTTTTGTAACAAACAGTTGAAGCGGTTAAAAATCACCACGATAATCATCAGACTGTCAACAAATTGTTAGTGCTTAATTCCAACGACCAGACTGGTAAGCCGTTGTAACCGGCATGGCAGTATTGGCGGTTCGTCAGATAGAAACAGTTCCGTACAGCACTGATCAAGTGGAAGAACGTTTTGTTATGAAAGTTTAACATGCAAAAGGGAACAATACAGTGAAATGATAATGCTAGGAATAAAGTTAGTAACTGTGGTTGAAATTTTTATTATTTTAGTCAGCAAACAATTGAAATTCCATTTGAAAATTGCCTAGCTAATATTGCACTGAACAGAATTAGTCATGATAAATTATCTTATTAAAAAAGTGTAAGAGTACAAAGTTAAATAATCACAAGGAAGTAAATGATTACATTTGAACACATGAATACATCTGTCGGAGAGAAAATAAAAATGATGTCTTTGTGAACATAATCAGAATTTGTTGAACTGGGTAAGTGGGAGGAATAGAATTGATTTGAGTGTACATGCTTGGTTCTGGTGATCCGAATGATTTCAAATGCAAAATTCTGCATAGTGAAAGCGTACCTCAAATAATTTGGCTATAGACAAGATACACTAATTTATCTTTCACAACTTAGTCACAAAGGCATGGTAGACGTATCTAGCATCGATGACTCCAGAAACCGCGTAACTCGTAACGGAGAAGCAAGAAGATGAAAACTAAACATGCGTAATGTCGATTTGAATGGTACCTGAACTTCGCGTGTCTTGACCAGTCCATACGATCGCAAGGTACAAGTTTCTTTTAGAAATACACTCTAAGTTTTTCTGCAATAATACTATCAGTTGGCTTCAATCGATACAAATTCCTTCATCCATTGCCATTGTCTTGTTACTTTTTCTGTTCTCTTCTTCTGTCATTTTGTTTTGTTAGACAAAAAGCTGTATTACTTAGAACAGATTTGGCTGTTTCAACAAGATAAGAACGTCGTTTAAAACCCACCACCGTATTCTGAGCAAAACACAAAGGATTTCACCACTAGAATTGTAAGCATAACAAAAAAAAAATAGATCCATAAATAATTTGTCTGTCTGCGGTTGGTTAATGGCTAATGAATTTCAGTTTTTGTAAATTTTTCTCCCATAATAAAGCTAGACCATCATGTTAATCAAAATAAGGCGGCTTATAAGAACTACCAAGTGGGCATTCCGTTGTGGGATTAACTTTGATAGTTCCATTTCCTTTCATATAACTTACGTGTTCTATGAGTACTTAAGGAATTCGATCACCAACGCCAATCTGTGAAATGGATAAAGTTATAGCGTTAAGTCCATGTAAATTACACTGTATGTTAAGCAGAACATTCAGATACAAACATAGACAGGTAAAATTGAACAAGAATCACTGTCTTATTTTCTTTCCTTATACTTGACAATGATTACTTAACGATCAATTATATGAGCTCAAAAGACTTTATATTCGCTCGCAATTAGTTTAGAGTCAGTTATTTTTTGAACTGCATTCGTTCCCAATTTGCCCGTATAGGTTCATCATTTAGAACTTTTTCTGGTTGTTTATCTCTCACAAAATTAATTTGCAACAAACGGAAAAGTGTCACGATTAAACCGGAACTGGAACCCGTTTTCGTTTATTCTAATGGATTATAACCTGAGATGCTGATCAGCGTTCGCAGATATATACACCCAGCTACTCAAGCGTCGCTCTATGGCAAAACGAAACTATTTCTGTAGTGTCTAAACACCTGTTTGCATAACATTATCGTTTGACGAAGTTCGATGTTTTCCAGATTGTACAAGTATTACTATTCCTAGCAACAGTTACGGTTGTCGAATCGCATTTAAGTCGACTGCATGACCAGAACGAATTAAAATAACTTCAATGGCGATAACCAATAATAATACAGATGATGAGGTAATATTGTCTTTCAGTAAATAAAACTTCGGACAATTCAAGCGAAGAGATTTAGTAGCGTCATGATATTGGAATCTTCTTGAAGAGCCTTCAGAAAGCAAAGCAATGAATGGCATCAATGGTGTAATGGAATTTTGTGTAAAGAAAACAATGATGACATTATTATCTGTAAAGTTCGGTGTTGCCAGTGTTTAAGTTGTAATAACCTGTTGCAAAATAATATTACGTAAGTGAACTGTGGACGTTTACTTGCAATGTGGGCGTAGTGAGTTGAATCCTATTTCAGCAACGAAACTCATTCAAGTCAATTATCTGCTTGATTCTGAACAACTACGGAAAAACAGCGCTTAACAGTCGACTTTGTGACTGCTTGGATTAATCCAGCAGAGGTTGCCAGGTTGATGTTTTCATCAACCACTGCTGTTCTGTAAACAAAGGTAGGATCAAGAAATTGCAGGTATGGTTTGATTGTAAATCAAGACAGTGAATTGCTTGTCGACTGTTTTCTTCTGACGCTCACGATGTCAACTGTTATCGTCAGCAGTTATCGTCCAGCTTTCATATACGTAGCATCGGTCATCCGTTTGACTTCTACAATCGTAATTACAACTCCTAAAACAGTGTTGTTTTTGGTTAAAAGTTATGTGCACCGTGTCCGATTCTGTTCTCCTGATAGAAGTATCTTTAATGAAGGTTCGAGGATTTAGGTTATTTCAAAATCGAACACCACCCACACTCGATCGTGGCCTTTGCATTCAGATAAGCCTTTCGGCTAGCTTCGAAAGAAAGCACTATACTCGAGTTTCGCTCTTATTTGAGCTCATCAGTAGTGCATATCCTTGTCCGGATCGGAGTTCACACTCTGACCCTCGTGCTTGTGAGACTAGCCTGTTGACCACAACGCCAGCAACCTCACAATAAGCATGATCGAATAATCAAATCCAAACGTTCAACCACAACCTTGTATGAATAGTGTTCAGCTTGCCCGATCATTCGAAAGGAGAATGAACAGAATCGCTCTGTTCTATCCAGTCGATAACACCGTGATCAGGACTTCTGAATGCAAAGGCCATGATCGAGTGTGGATGGTGTTCAATTTAGGAATGTCTTTCCTGTTGCATTAATCTTGATCAGTGGGAAGAGTTCCAGTATTACTAGTCTCTAGTTTGGTGGTACTGCATAGAACTGTGCGGCACTTTAACCACCCACAGTAGCGTTCTGTTGGAAACCAAAGGAAAGCGGTTTTTCTTCTTCAGTTACACTTTATATACTGACGCTAGTAACCATTTTGAAGGGCAAGTTATGTGGATATCTCTCAAAGAAATGACAAATGAAAAACACAGATAGAAAAGGAAGACTAATCGGATTAAATTAACACAAGCTGGTGACTGTAAGTCAAGCATTACTTGATAAATGATATCGAACAGCTGATGTGCTGCTTTATTAAAAATGCCGGATGCAATAGTCACCAAAGTCTACGAATAAAGCTGTTCTACCAATCCATCAAATAACCATCGGACCGTCACAAAAACTACTTGAATCATGGTGGGTTGTAATTGTATCCGGACGCATTTTGCTACAACATCAAAATTGATGCTCCACACTCAGTCAAGATTAAGCTGTCTCAGGTATTCAACGGTCAACCATATGATACATTTTAGGGATGGTATTTGGTATCATTTGTTTGGCACCATTGGATAAAAAAGTAAACATTGCCAGATTATTTTTCATTCACATCGATGTTTAACATGTTTAAATAATCATCTGTGTTGCCCAACAATTAATTTAGATTGTGCTAATTCTACATAGCTTTGTCTAGTCTATAAATGTCTAAAAGTCTGTCTTTCGCGTCCAGCTTTTTAGTTCAACGGTAGTTGGAAGTGCCACATCCTTGCCTACATGGAGTTTTTTTGCAATGATCCGGATATTGTATTATCTAGAGCTTTTCTTTCAATTTTGAACTTAGAGCTAAAGTCGCAACAGCGTTTTATACACAACAAGTAGTGTACAACTAACTAATAAGTGACCGATAACTTAAATATATTGCAAATAACCTTGTACATAACGTTGCGATTACAATGAGCAGTGATAGCTTAGAGGTCACCTCCGAAAACTAATGAATTGTATATATACAAATGTTATCAAACAATCAGGTTGCAGTTGCAATATAGGAACCAAGTTAGTGTGAAAGTTTCATCGTTATTATTTTCTGCTTTGAGTCTTACCCGTGGATACTCTGATTCAGGCTATCATTGATCCTGATAACATTCCACGAAGTAGCACAGTAATAGTTAGAAACAAGTGTACATCAAAGTACAGAAGAGGGAAAATGAAAAAATGGAATTTCATCCGAAAGAGGAGTCAGCAAATTTGCGAGTCCAGGTTCGCCACTAGATGCGACATACTGCCTTGCCACAAAATGTCCAGGTAGCAATGTAGATGGTCGCGAACTCCACAACTAAGCAGACAGTACTTACCAAACATGTTCAGCAGGAAATTCAAGGCTTTCATAAACAAAGACCGCCTCCTTGCCCGGCCGTCCAACGATTTTTTCAACCAACAGCAACCACACTGAACAACGCGTAGTGCAGCAGACGATGCGTCAGGATACGAAACACATGACCCAACCAACAAGCAGTCTGTATTTTCAGTAAATCGACTTGGTTAATATCAGTGTCCAACTCGGGCTAGTTGAGCAATAACCACTAAGATTCGTTAGATAATTTAGATGCAAGTTCGCAGAATGTCATCACGTGGTGTGTAGCGTGATCAACCGAAGTCGGCTGATCAATTTTTAAATATATTGATTACAACACACACGAAGTTAGTTTATAAAACATGATTGAACTTGCATACCATCAATTCTGATATTCCGAACAAATATTTAATCACACTTTCCGAGGCATTAGAGTTAGCAAAATAAACCTTTGATCAACAGTGCGACCAACTTTTACAGTCGACAGTTTACAGCAAATCATTCGGGTTTTACGGTCAGATAGGCTTGTCTCACGTTTAAAGATTTTTACACCACCACCACCACCATTATCATCATCATCATCATCATCATCATCATCATCATCATCTTCATAGTAGCCACGAACCTGACCAGAAGGTAATGTGGCTCGCGCCGCTTACATCAACAATGACATGGAATATCCTAGAAGAAACGCTACTAAGAGGTTTGAAAATTGATGGAAGAAGACTAAGCGGAAGTACTAGAACTGGTATGGATGCAGGTACGCCATTGACTGCGACACATCGCCATCTCGGATGGCGTCTCTAACCAGCGGTCTGAGTAATCACGAGGACCCCATCCAGACAGGCGACACCTACCCACTTTGCTCAATGGAGCAGTCAAGGTCTTCATATTTCGTGACCGTGTTGTTCGTTGGCCACCATGTGGTTTCACCCAAGTGTTGGTGCCCTCAGTATATAATGTCCGGTACCGTAACGATTAGATGACATACGGAGTACGTGACCCAACCATCGCAAGCTGTGTACCGTAATTAGTTGACCAATTGATCGCGTATCCCGAGCGTTCCGGTATACGCGTCGGCGAACGGCTACATTGCTCACGCGATCAGCCCACTTAATATGAACTAATTGGCGATGATATCTCATCAGTAATATTACAGGCTGACGAGATAGTGCTACCCAAGTATGTGAAACTGTCCACAGTCTCAAGCGGATTACCTGCAATGAAGAAAGTAGGAGTGGAAATGCCGCAGTCTTAAAACAGCACTTTGCACATTAAAGGTGCGGAGCGAATTCTCTACAAATCAGCCCGGTCACTCACCTTATTCAGCATGGTCTGCATGTTTTGGGCAGAGGGGCTAAGTAAAACACTGTCGTCAGCGTACTCCAGATCTGCCAATCTAGCGCCAAGAAGAAGCTCAATACCAAGCCCACTGGATTCGCGAAGCGCACCCTCCAGAATGTCGTCCATGACAAAATTGAACAGGAAGGGAGAAATCGGACACCCCTGACAAACACCACTAAAAATGGTGAACGCCCGAGACAGTTGTCCATAAACTCTCGCCCTTTTTGCAGAGTGGGCATACAGTGATCTCAATAGATTAACGTATTTATCTGGTAATCCCTTGCGGAGAAGGCAGCTCCAGGGGACGTTACGAGCAACTGAATCGAAAGCAGCCTTTGGGTTCAGAATGACCACGACTGTCGGCTGTCCGCAACAGTGCCGATGTTCCAAGACCCGTTGCAAGGTGAAAATGTGATCAACACACCCTCTACCGGATCGGAATCATGCCTGTTTCTTGCGTATCTGACTAACTCTGGGCTTAGTGAGCCACCGTGAACAAAAGTGTGCATTTCCTCTCGGTGGCTATCTTAGATCTTATCCACCTGATCAATATTAAACTGGGCACTTATTCCTATTCCAGTCATTCGTCTGCGGCATTCCAGCTGGGGTTAAGTGGTGATTTTGTCCTGATCTGATTTAAACTAAAACAGATATTTTCAGTGAACATAGCTGGGAAACACTAATCACAGTTGCTATGATTCGTCTGCCAACCACGTCTCCAGTGATTCAAGCGAATGACTGCGCACAATGATGATCGTTATGCATTTAAGAACGCGAAACACTAATTTTGTCTCTGCTTATATACTTTTAATTGTAATTGTGTGCATGAAAATAAGAGGTATATATTTATATAATGAATCACTCCTTGAGTATTGAGCCGTTTCGCAAGTCACTATTACTGGATTAACACAATGACCTCATGAGCTTGTAATTCGCATTGTAGGGCTTTGTGAATATAATTCGAAACTGAACAACTGCTCGAATAGGTATTATTTTCTCTTGTAGCTGCCCTAAAATTTTATTAAAATGAAACTAACTAGGACTTTTAAAATTGAGAGTTGTTTGAGTACTCATGAGTACGGATTATGTCAATCTTCTATTCATGAACCATATCTTTTTAGAACGGTTTATCAGGTTGGTTAATACCACACTGAAGTGAATTAACAAATCAGTGGTAGATTTGTCTTGTCCTTTTGACTAACTAAACAGTCTCTAACCTCCAGGTTACAAGCGGACTCCTATACTCTCCACAATTCACATCATCAATCACTTTTCTTGACACTAAGTCAATGGAGTATTCACCACAGCGACTGAGAAGCCGTTTAGTTAGTAGACGCAAACAGTTTCGCCAGATGCCGCCAATGGCTTCGACGGGGATTTTGGGGATGTGCCCATTTTTGAAGAAATATGTGATAAGTTTTCTAGTCTGCAATTTGTCCTTGCCAATCGATGAGAACCCTATGAATGTCAAGAAGACAGCAATGGATACACGTTCTACTAACTACGGATTATCATGTGTCCTATCGGTCGATCTGCTTGAGTGTGTGTGTACTGATAAGTTACATAATGACGAACATTTGCACGGTGGCTTCCCATCATCTCAGCGGATAGTTGACTCAAGATTGAAGAAGGTTTTGATTGTATGTCTTCTCTTACAGTTCCCCTGCTGACATGATCAGCAGAAGTGTTTATAGCTTTAATTCAATAGCAGGAATCAGAAGGCCAATTCAGATTAAGATACTGTAACTTTATTTCCAAATGAATGTGCATCAAAATTATTTAGTTCTTCTAAAGAATATAGACCAAGATGATGCGGAAATTTAGCATTAACAGCAACGGCATCAGCAGCAAAGGTCTGCGCTGATACTTCACCGCCATGTAGCCGGGAAGATGAGAGCAGTTAATAGCTAGAACGGGAAACCAGGTGGGCAAAGTATCAAACTAAGAAGGCTGTTTTATTTACACACAAACGCCCAGCATCTTAAAAACAAAAAACCGGGATGAATGCAAAAGTGGGGGCGTTATCATCAAGACAATTTGATTAAGGTTTTAACTATATGCATCTAGGATTACAATAACTCTGCAGAAACTTCGGACAAAACAACAACAACAGTTACGCCACTGGGAGCGATTAGCTGTTATCTCACCTAACGTTTCTAGCTACCGAGTCTCTCAGTTGTAACAGATTCAGTCTGGGAGACAAACCCGGCCTACAATGGCGAGTTCTCCGCCTAATGACTTCATTTATCTATACCAGGCCATCACATTTTTACCGCGCACCTTATGCAGTAGGCCGCAGCATCGAAAAAGATTGCTGGTTGTGGAAGACGACTAGCTGATAACCTTATAACATGACTTTAAAATGCAATTCTTGGCATAATCAAGTATAGAACAAAAGAACTCGCTTGTCAGTCTTTAAAAAAATATCCGTTCCGCGACCTATTGACTACTCACCTCTTGACGCCATTCGATGCAGACGATTGGATGCAAAGATCGACAGTCAAATACCTGGAGATGATTCACGTTTTCTAATCTAAACGGACGAGTTTTCCACTCGTAGACTAACAAATACTTTGCAATCGCCTCACATGCACATCCATTACGCCTCAAAGAGAAATCTGCATGTTGTCACACATGTCATAAATTGGTGAATACCGCATTGGTCTTAGATATACTTGCTTCTGTTTCAGTCTTTAGAATCCCGCCGCTTCTGATACAAAATTTCCTTTGCTTCATTAACGAACACTAGATCTACGTAACCGCAACAACCTTGCAGAAACACTTTACACTTTGGGGCTGCATGCGCATTCCTATGTATTCAGTAGATCCCGAACTAGCTTATGGCATTTTATGTACTACCTGAAAATGGTCAACCAGCGACATGTTTTCATCAGCAAGATCAATATTTGCTAATCCTTCATTTTATATGAGATCTACTGCAATATTTTTAAGTGCTGTAAAAAGTCGTATTATTTTGCGTATGGCAAAACTAAAAAAATGGTCAAAGCTGACATCCGCTGTTGATGTAGAAACTGATCCAAATCTGGGCTGAATAGTAATCAAGTTACAACAGTATGTTCCCATGCCTACTTAGCACAGCCCAGCATTTAAACTACTCTTAAAGTGTGAATTGGTCAACTGGGTTCAAAGTATCTTTTTGATTTAAACCTTGATAACTGCTGGCCATTGATACACCTGGATTTACTTAAGAATTTGGCAAGCATTGAAAATTTGACCAACTTATCCTTATTCAAGGCGGACCACTGTCTGCTCTTTCCTACTAGTCATCTTCCTGGCGGCAGTGAGTCTACGAAGTTCAATAGAGGCTAGACTTCTAAGTATGGTCGGGATCAAGCTGACATCCCACGTTTTCCGCAAGGGCCGTTGACTACTTTTACTAAGGGAACTATTATTGAGTGGTTTCACTAGAAGGGAGTGTTTTCTGTCGTCCACACTAGCTGAAGCAACTGAGTCAACACATTTACTAACAGTTTCCTACTTTTTTTAGAAAATGGGTGAACGAGGTCGACTGGACCAACAACCTTATGACGTCTGCAAACAGAAATGTAAAGTTGAACCTCAGTTTTGGTTGGTCGTTCTAAATTTACTAGCGAGGACATTACATTATGGATATGCCGCAATGAGACGGTAAAACATTAGGTTGGCTAAGCTGACTCGAAAAGTGCTCTGCTCGGCGATCTGACTTTCTAGATTTATTATGGTTGTGCCACGTCCACCGCAGTGGTAGCGTCATCCACAAACAGACGGCCTGAGTGAATAACACTGCTAGGATTGAAGAATCTGCTTGTGTTCCCTAAGGTAGGATCGTGTTTTATCTCGTTGACATTTTTGGTTAACCAAGTCTCACGATCGGCTGCTAGACTAGGCCTCGTTTTCTCATGAATATCCCTCGTCGTGTTATTACACTGAAAAGTGAACTTTAAAGGGGTTCGCTGACTGCGATGAAACTCAGAAGGTGGCTACCTGTACATGAATACTGAAACCTCTGATAATTATGTCTTGATTTCAGAATTTCATGAACGATTACGCGTTAGACTTAACAATAAGATACATGCATTAAAGGTATACCCTGCTGTCCAGTAGGGTTCACTAAAAGCACAATATGAACGAAAAAATATTAGTAGCGCCGAAACGCTTATCTGAATGCGAAGGCTGCTATCAAGTGTGGTTGATATCCAATGTTGAAATAATCTAAATCCCTGAATCTCTATTATTGAATTTTCTTTTTATTATGGCAGAAATTTTATCAAACTGAGAAGCGATTAGGACGATACTAATAGAAAATTGAATGAGGGATACAATAATTAGGTATAGAAACAAACATGACTTCAGTGAGTTTATGACCACCTACGAGTTAGACGTTATATGGTCAATGTTAGTTGAGTCGGATAAAAGGGAAAGGATCAGATAGTTGAGTGGGTTAGGTATATGTGTTTGACCATGGTAGTCATAAGGTGTGAACGAACTGGTTTTGAACACGCAAATCCAAGTGGTGCAATTTGTTGATGCAACGAGTGATAGCACATCATCATCCTCATCAAAATCATCACAGACAGCAATAAATCAGTGGTTCCCACTGATGCTTAACTTCCACACAACCACGAAGAAGAAAAAAGCAAACCCTGTGTAGAGAGAGAAAAAAGGGAGAGGAGAAGGGGACCTAACTGCTAAAATTAGCTACGTCAATACTCAAACATACAACATCAAGATTCCTACACCTTGATGGCACATCGAACAAGTAAGTTCAAAACGGCGGCTGGTAAGATGAGTGGCTCACACTGAAAAGGGATATTTGTCTTTTTCTGGAGCGGTTATCAAAAACGTATTGTCATCCACATCAGCATACTTGTTTGGAGTCACTTTTTCTAAACTAGCTGATGTAAAAGACAGACCAACTCTGTTGCTTGTCGAAGTAACACCGCAGATTAGTCCCCTTTGTAAATAACTGTAAGCCCGTCTATCAAGTTAAAATAAAACTTACATTCCAAATTGATTTGTTTCTTTGTAAATCTTGTTGTTTTGAAATTGTGAGAATTCATATTCCTCGCAACGAAGATACACATAGTTCGTCCGATGCAAGAATACCGGATCAAAATAAAAATCTTTTATCATTACCGCATTATTATCAATTGTTTTGCAGTGAATCGGAGCATTAGTGAAGAAACTAGTTGTGGGTGGATTGTTGATTTTGAACCTACTCAGTAGGGAAGTTGTGATCGAAGATTGTTCCTAAATTCTGAACTAATTTGCCCTTAAGTGAATGATACAAAGTATGGACAAAACGTCAGCCCGTAAAACAAATTTACGTCACAAGTAGCGTAGTCAATGTTACAACTTTGTCAACTGTTTAATGAATACTGGCAGCCGGCCGATTTTTACATATCGTCAGGCTTTACAGATCAATTGACAAGAGCCGGTGCAAAATCCGTTAGCTGTCTGTATGTTTATCACTGGTTTAATGAAGAGCATCTTTCTCGTTCAAGATCGATTTACCTATTTTTTCACGATATTTACGTGGTCCCTTCCTGTTATACCTGGATATTGGGCCCAAAGTGGATTTGAATCGTAACGAGTTTATTCGAACTTTTTTATATTTAATTTGGTAGATTGCGTCACTTATGTAACCTTCAAAAAACATTCGTTAAAACATCCAGATAAAATTTGGTCACTGTTCACGCAGTTCGCCTTTTCATTGAAATTGCCCTAAATGAAACCTGAATGCCTTCTCGATACATCTGCCTTTCTCTCCTTCATTTGACAATTTCAACCGTTTCACCGGGTTTCGATTGGTTCTAGGGTAACTCCGTCGTCATGATAGACGAATGGAAAAGTAGCAACTGAGATGACCTTGAGAGGCATCACGTGGTAACCTGTTTTCGTATGCATACGCGAAACGTTGAGAACGGGTTACATAAAGGTGTGCTGTTATAGACTGGTAATAAAAATGGTAACCGGTTGTTTTTCGTTGAAAGGACCAGAATAAAGGCATAGTTCATTCGCGAACAGTTAATATAAACAACTGAGGTCCCACGAGATCGATAGATGTCTATAAGCTGTATGAACACAACAAAAAAGTAACTGAACTAAACAACGTTTAGCAGAAACCACGTGGTTATCATAATCTCTCGAGTTGTTATGTTTGGTAAGATTAAGCACAGAGATCAGGCCCTTGTAATGATCAAGTGTTATCAGGCTGTGTTGAACCAAAGTGTCTGAGCTATTCCAAAATATGCACTACAACCCTTTGTTACTTAAGCTGCGTTGTTTACTGAAGATTAAACCCAGCTAGGAACATGATAAAAAAGTGGCGTTTTCGTCGGAGTCAAGGTTAGGTTGCTTTCAACTAGTTTGTCACTCAAATCGACGGCTACAAAAAGATGATTCACATTATGTGATAACTTAACAGAAATAAATCTGTTTTCTTGCTGTTGTATTGCAGATAAAAATTTCAAAAGGAAAACATGAATAGCGTGGATTGCAATAATGAACATAGCGTTCTAGTTAGTAGTATAATCACCTAATCATCGTTACCCACAGGTGGAGGTTTCACATACCAAGATAGCTATGTACGGCTCATAATAAAACTTAGTATTCATCAGTACCCATTATTTTACACAAAATGTTTCTCAAATAGTACCAGCTTTTTATTAGCAAAATATTCTGACCGGTTTTGTCTCACAATAAATGTTGGTTCAGGTTAGGAATCTAGTACACAACTGAGTAGTGCTCTTCATTCCGCCTTGGGGAATACGGGTTAAACAAATGACGATCATTAATCATGCCAAATTAGCTGTCATGTACTTTTGTCCCGTATACAATTGAAGTTTCTGAATCCCAGTATACTGTCGAATAAAGTGCCAATGCTCTTTCTTCATAGGACAACCTCCGATTACAGAACAACCCACGCACGCCCACCATATTGATCAAGCCATCTTAACCACCTAGACAGAAATCGCTTTCCTGAGCACTTCAGTGACCATAGCATATATATTTCGCGTTGTAATGTTGTAGGTTAAGTTTGAAGCAGGCAGCTTCTGGACTCAAAACGCCAGTTATGTGACAGTTTGATCTATCATTATTTCGGAGACTGAGGAAACAGTAAATTACTTCCGATGACGAAACACCAGTAATTATATATACCAATATCACGATTGTACTATCTGCAATTACCCTGATTTCATAGATAAATAACGAGCTGTAATGAAGGCAAGGCACGAGTTGATTATGTCCCTTTGAGTGGGACAAGCGGAAGAGTCTGTGCAAATTCGAAAAGTGCAATCGTTTGTGAATGATGTTCAAGTTATATTCGAACTCAGCAGAGATCACATTATCAAATGTTGACAGCCAGTACAATACAATTTGATTCATGGGAAGGTGGCACTGCAACAATTTAGAATAACAATGAAATTCAAAAATATCAGCCATTTCAACCGTTGACGTCCATCAAAATGTACGTTTGTCACGGATAAAAAGAACGTGTAGCAACCTACTTCAACATTTTGTTCTCCAAATAAAATTCGGGGTCAAGACCAATACTCGGATGGTCAGTTTACAAACGAATGAATGAGAGTTCGGTTACCAGTTTCAAGATATGCGTTAATTATAGTAAGGAAGCTTAAATATTACATGATTAATTAACAGAATCTCCCGGAAGCACTCGGTCGGTTCCTGCCGTTCATCCTGTTTGCTGACTAAGAAACCCGTACAGCACATCCGGTTGCATATATCTCATGAGTTGTGCAATATCGTGAAACCAATCGTGTACTGATACTGGATTCACACCAATGAGGGCATACGAATTGTGCCAATTTATTTCTGTTCACATAATATCATCTGAGCCTTTGAGGCACATTGAGTCTGTACATACTTATTCTTATTGTTCTTGCCACTAATACTCGCCTGCAGGCTGTACTTAGTCTGAGGCAAGAACAACAGAAGTAACTTGCAGATCAGCTTGTTAAGTTCATATGTGTTATACCTGCCATACAACAAACATTCCTTAATCACACCGGTAGACTTTAGGACGTTATGGTTGAAATCATAGTTTCCCATTCGTGAATCAAGCCCGTCAGATCACTAGCCGAGGAGGATCTTCATACGGTGTTTACTACCTAAGTATCACTGCTAAGTTAGCTGATCATGATGCGTTGCCGGAAATCGAAGCTGAGTATGACTCAGTACAATTAAAGTGGTTTTATGTAGTGATTTAAGAAATGTCCATACCTTTCATTCGTCCGTGAATGGGGCGCACCCTCTTAGCAGTAAATACCGTTCGTGTCCTGTTTGAAACACTGATTGACCAAACCCAGGTTCGGAATAGAACTGTTCTGACTATAGCCTTGTAGTGGAACTCTTAACCGTGATAGCTTGAGTACCCACTAACAAATAACGATATCTCAACAATAGTCAATGAGAAGGTTAAATCAAATAGTTTGGATCTTTATTGGTGGGATCGGTGTACAAGCTTAATTCAGTGGCGCTCGTCCGGACCGTGTCCTGTCCTGTTCAGTTGTCTTGTTGCTTGTTTCGATGCCGGTCCAACCGCGTCACGCGCGCCTGTGTATTTACCGCACTGAATCACATCCAGTTGGAGCGTTCCAATTGGCTGAGTGTGCAGTGGTGACCGCGTGCGCGTGCGTTCCGATGTCAAAGAAGGTTTTCGGGCCGATGGAGTGTGGATGTGCATGCACAGGCTGGGACGGTGAGCGTCACTTAGTCTTAGGCTTGTCACGTGATGCGCCGCGTGTGAGGGCGAGACGACGGCTACAGCCTCATCTGCACTGAACCGAAATCATCAATGAGCACGACTCAGTAGAGCTTAGCCGTGTTGACACCGTGTTTATCCTCAAGTAAATTAAACTTCCATACACCCAGTTACTCCATTGCAAGATCACCAGTTTCTATGCCTGAGTTAATTCAAGATCAGACTACTTATTGTGAGTATGGCTGTCGTAGATGCTGAAAAAAATTCCTTGATTAACAAAAGCGTTTGCTATTACAACCAAGATATTTGTTACTGAAGATTAAAAATACACTCACCGTATCGATTGTGAAATATAATCAAGTGTTATATTACTTCTCGCGAAATACTGTGTGTTTCCCACTGTTGTTAAGAAAGACTTTTTCGATTGCGTCCAACCAATTCGTCCAAATAGTGTGCAAATTTATTGACGTATTTGTTGATGCACAAGGCCACATTCCAGCAGTGTTTTTGCAACAGTAGAATGCATCAAGAGTACTTCGTGTTGTATCTGCCATTGATCGGATGTTACTCAGATTGTCCAAACCACCCTACTGATGTATAGAATTGATTTGGTTGCTTTTTCGCTGTTTAGCTGCAATTGCCTTCTATTAAGTTTTAACCCTTAGAAGTTTAATGGCCCGATGACGTACTTCTCGAAAATATACGTCCATCAGTTTGTTCTTATTTCGTAAAACCAGCTGGGCGTTTTGAGTTTATTCGTTTTTGTTGTTTTTGTATATACAGGTACAAATGGAATGTGATCGAGCATGCCACAGTGAAGATTTATGGTTATCAAAAACGTCTAGACATTTTATTCGTTAACGCGATAAAACTGTACACTTATCGCACTTATCGTTCGTTCATCATTGAGACTCTGGTGCCCATAATTGCAAAACCGGTGACTGGAGGTAAATATGAACTGTGGACTTAGGTAACTTCAGTGGTGTAATATCCACAAAGTAAAAGAGACGGTACAATCACCTCTAAAGTACGTGGGTTTACAGTCAGCTTGTGACAAAGAAAATATTAGCAAACATATAACGAAACGAATGGGGATTCTTTCTTGGTAGGAAACTAGATTATTATTCAATGCAACTTTTGGAGATATTTTCAAAAACTTCAGCTGAACATTAGACAACAGGAGGAACTACTCGGTATTTGTCGTTCAGACCATGAAGGGTCAGATTGTACATCCGGTTTTAACATAAAATACTACTTCGGCCACTGTTGTTGTATTCGTTTATCTCACTCTATGTTGGTTCCAGTAGATAGGTGACCTAGCATTTTTGGGTTGTTTCATTTGTTGCAGATAGCCGGGAAGTTGAGTGATCTAAGTCGAATACCATTCATTTTCGGTAGTAGACGTTATATTTATACAGACTGTTCAATCGAGTCAAACCATCGGGAAGTAACAGATTGAAATTCTGCTCTTGTTTGTGCTCATTAGTAGTGTGTTTCTTTTGTCACGCTGGTGATTTTACTTATTTCATAGTCCTCAGTGAGTTTCTAGCCCTTGATTGAGTTTTTACAAAAGACCGTGTGTTAACGATAGGTTGAATGTTTCTCTGAACAATTAACCCTATATGTATTGCAGCAGACGATTTACAGTTTGGCGCCGTCTTCGTTTATGCGGTTACTCATATGTGAAAAAAGACACCTGTGGATATTTCTTCGTAAACAACAAATAATGCCCCTCTGAATCCCCGCTTGCAAGTGCCGAAAAATTCAGTCTCATACACAATCAATTGTGTTGACGAGAGGAATACCATTTAAGTGAAAAAAACAAATCTCGATTGGACGTGTTACCGTGTAATGAAACCAGTCACGCCAAAAGTTTATTCAACGCAACCTACTCTAAATATTCAGAACTCCCATTGGGGAAAAGTGTAATCTAAAACCCCATTAAAGTATTAAATCTAGAAGACGAAAAGTAGTCATTCTTTACGTGGTCTTGGAAGAGCAAACTACACGTAACACGGAGTGTGCCTCCGAATTCAGGACTTCCAAATTTTCGAGTGGAAGAGGATTCCAGAAGTCTCCTCCATGGATCGTAAGTCTGGATATTGCCCAGTCATCTATCCTGAAATATTGGTGGGTTAATCAAAGTTGATGTTCACTGTTGTATTGAGCGCGCAACTACAAGATAACGATATTGATGACGCCGATTCGTTGTGACTTGTCGAGTCCTGTTCGGATTGAGGCAGCATGGTATCCAAACTGCAATGTGTTCATTGACCGCATTGCGTAATTGCCGTTTATTTTAGTGTTAGCAGTTGGTCCGGCACTCACACGAGAATACATATATAATGTTATACCTGCCATTAAATGATGATTGTTTTCAGCGATGACGCTGGTGTTCGGGTGGCGATAAGCAGCTTGACTAGCTGGGCTGAATAGAACGCGTGTTTCGCAGTTGCCAGGACACGCACTTTTCACAGAGTAGTAGTGATGTCGTCGCCCCTGTAAGGCAAGTGGAGGTAGACATTTAGTCTGGTTGTTACTCAGACGGCAACAACGCCGTCATAAATGGCCAGCTGCTTATCTACACACAACGATGTGGTATTATCATGTCTGACCTGTTGGCTTTTGATGAAATTTAAATCAGTAAATTAAAATGCAGTGTTAATGCAGAAGAGAAGCCATCGATAAGATTTGGACGTATCTGAGAACGTTAGTTACTTCTGCTGAAGTCAAATCTTTAAGGCCACACATTAATAAATATGGTAAACCAGTCGATCTCCGTCCCCAATTTCCATCAAGATATCTTGAACTCTCCTACTTCACCTTCAAAGACCTATGTACTTCGTTCTATGCTCGGTTTGTAGTTAATTGTTTTGCGCTGTTGCTTTTTAGGAGTTTAGTGACACCGTCACTGTCACAGTTTTTGATAACGGCGATCAAGAAGGGGTTTCTTCTGAAACTTCAACAAGACTAGTTGAAAACAGAATTCGACTCATGTAATACGACGGGAACTGTTTCCTACTTGCCATCAACAATGACATCATTCTGAAAGGCGTCATATCTTTTTGTATACACTCGTACACCAAATACTAAACAAGTAGGATTCCTGCTCTCAGGCCTCAGACAGTGTAATCTCATTGATGTACACTCGTGGACGAAATAGTGATCAAACTCGGTTAGCATCGATCAGCCGGTTTTGATTTGACTTGAAAATGGACACCAATCCGGTTAATCTATTTTCACACGATTACACCTTACACAACACTGCTCCGACGAACTGGAAAGTACAGAGGATAATAGATACAGCTATGGAAATGATAAATAATGTAATCAGCAGGGATTCGCCCTAAAAGTCAGTACTGTCATCATAAGATGATAAGACCCACGTGAAGGCATCTGTTTCAAATTGGCCTTTCACAGCGACCGAAGCTAAAAGAATTCTGTGCATAACACCAAAAGTGGCTTGCACTACACCACTTGTAGTTCCGAACACACATCACGTATTCAGTGTAAACCTGAAGGGATAATACCAGGAAGTACGTGAATTAAAGTTTCTGTGTTCAGCCGGCCAATGCTGGTAAGCCTATTGACAGGCTAATATGAAACTGAAATCTCTATGTTTCGAGAAATCAGCAGAAAGAGACTCCAGTGGTAAGATCTAAACTGGGGAGAAAAATATTGAAAACAAAATGCAGGAAGTGGTTCAGTATACGAGTACATGCCAGTACACTCTAGAGAGAATAGAAGGAAAAATAAACTTCACCATGCAGTACACCAACAAGGCTGAAGGAAAAGAAAAGTAGAAAACCACAGATACCCAGGTTTCTGAAAAGGGGAATGAGTGAGTTGCCAAGGTATGGTGATCGTTGGTCGATGCGAACAGGAAAAATGGCTAAAGCTGGTACAACTTACTTGAGCCTAACGTAGTTGGTGTCTCTTTGCCGGTGACCTACTAATCAGAGGCTGTCAGCGCATTGGCGGCCTCGCAATTTCTTTGCGTACTGCGGGCTTCAGTTCACGGTCCCGTAAGCGCTACTCAATGAACATTTGGATGACTGTTGGAACTGGTCCAACAGAATAATACCCAGTCTGTGCTCACTATCGAAAACCAGTCGAGAATGAAAAACTAGGACTAAGCGCGTTGACCTTCCTCTATTTGTATCGACCCTAGAAAGTAGAGTGTACGGAGAAAGCACGTCAAGTTAGCGAGGCACGGATATCACAACAGGGATAGCTTGACTAAAACAAAGTAGGTAAAAAGCGAAGATCATCAAAATTGTACATGTGAATGCGACTAACAAAAAGATCAATTACTATATTCGCTATATGACCATCTGCACTATATTTTATCAGTCGTTCCGACCTAAGGCTAAGTCTTCCTAAGATACATGATTACTATTAAACCTCGAAAGCTACCTAGATAACATCCTAGTGTCTCCGTTTTTGATGACCTAGATTTCTGCCAAAGCTTTCACTTGCTGTTACGAAAACCGCTTTGGAATCCGGTGATTGCCCATCCTACGGACGTGACCTAGTCAACGAAACTGAATGACCATCAGTGTGATATCATACCCGTCCTTGTCCGCCCCAATACCTCAGTGTTTGGGACCATATCAGACCATCAAATATCCAAGAGGCGTCTTAGACATTGTGAATGAAAGCGGCTCATGTAGTGTACATTCCGCTGATACTTTATCAGAGTTTCACTGCCTTACAGTAGTATAGGTAACACCACTGAGCGGTAGACACAGGGCTAGTGGCCTTCTTCTGGTTGTTGTTCTTCTAGAAACGTTTTTCGAAATGTCCGAAAACAGTGTTAACCTTTGCCACAAGGGTTCGTAATTCGCGGTCGGCAGATAAATCTATCGACAGATCGCTACCAAAGTAGCAGAATTCTGTGCAGCCATCCACACTGTCTTCAGTGATGCGAGTTTCAGGTGCGGGTGCAAGAACGGCAACTCAGCCTGCAGAAAGCTGGAAGAAGGAAAATGTCTTACTTGTGTTGATGTCCAATCCAAACTCGTATGCCGCGATTCGGAAAGCCGTGGCCGTGGCCGCGGTGATCATTGAAATTTCTTCCCACTTTATGTGAACCGCGTGATGCTATCTACGAACAGAAGAATGCGCAACGTCGAGGTATGTACCGGAATTGTGGCGCTGAAACGTCGAGTATTCAATAGGCGTCCATCCGTACGAGTCCTGAAGAACAACCGTCAGCATAGTAGACAAATATATGTAATACTTAAGGCTGGGGCTAGGACACAACCCTGCTTCACGCCAGTAACAGTGTCACACTCATCAAAAGTTAATCCACAGGTTTGTACCTTCGCCTTCATATCCACATGCAACATTCTTATCAACATGAAGGGCATAAATGGACACCCAAGCTTATCAAGCACTGTCCACAACGCCTCGTGGCTCACAGAACCAAAGGCTTTGGTTAAATCCATGAACCTGACATAAAGGAACCGGCAGCGTTCCCGGCGCCTCTTCCGAAACTGTCAAGCAGCAAGCACCAGGTCGATCGTACTGCAACTCACTGGGAATCCACACTGCTGCTCGGGAACTTTGGCGTCTAGACCGTCCGCATTCAGTCGGTTACGAAAGGACTCATGCAAACACCTTGCCTACACAGCTCAGCAGACCGATGCCCCAATAGCTGTCGAGGCATTGCTTGCTACCCTTACCTATAAACAAAGTTACTATCACAACATCCTTGAGATCTTGTGGCATCATCTCGTGCTCCCAGATGGAGCGAACCAGCTAGAGCAAATCGCGTTCCAACGCCGGTCCACCATTCTCCAGGATTTTACTTGGCAATCCATTATCACCTGCAGTTTTTCCATTGCACAGTTGTCCAATCACTCTTTGAACCCCTGCCAAATCCGTGGCAGGAGCGAGTAAAGATTTGGTGCCCTGTTGCGGCAAGCTGTCTACGGGAATCCAGTTAATGGTAGAAAGTATATTTAGCAGGCTACCAAAGTGTTTATGCTAGACTGTCATTATATCCTCTGGCAAGGTGCACGAACAGCCGATGTCCATGTCAAACATTGCTTTGATACAGTGGACCGCCAGATCGATAAACGCTTTCAGCGAATTGCAGAACTGCTTTTGCTGTCGACTGTCGGCGTAGTCCTGCTCCAGCTGACCTTGCTTCCTCCACTAATCGTCCTTGATTTCGCGAACACAGTCGGTCAGTTGATGGCGAGTACTCCGGAATGTCATTCTCTTGTCTTCATTGTTCGAGTTCATTGTGAAGGCGGGAAACACTGCATTCTTCCCTCGCACCAAGCTGGCGATAGCCGCGTTGTTGTCACCCCATCAGTCAGGATGTTTTCGGCGTTCGATAGTGATCGGTTCGGTGGCTGTTGTTGTGATCTGTTCTTTGAGCTGTTGACACATACCCCCGGTATTAGTGGATACAGAAGCTTCTTGCAGACAAGTAACAGCTGCACGCTGGAAAGCACTCTTCGTCTCACAGTTCTCCAATCCTTTGGTATCCAATTTCTGCCGTTGTGCGGAAGATCTACAATAAACAGGCTTGCATACATGGATAAAAAGTTTGGTGCTGATCAATTCGTGATCTTGCTCAACTTAACGCTCACGTGATACGTATCTCAAGGATGACGCGCTGCCGCAGCATCACGTAGTCAAGTAAATGGTGATGATCGCCTTGTGGATGCGTACATGTCAGGATGTCGCTCGCATCCATTTGAAGTAGGGCGATAGTTATAGACAGTTCGGTAGTAGCACATACGAGGAGCAGACGATCACCGCTCTGGGACTCATGCTGGAGGGTCCATTAGAGGAAGGGGGGACTCAGCAGTAGCTTACTTTCATCTATCCATCCTACCACGAACAATGGCTGGGGCAACCCGGTCTAACCTTCGTAACGGCCGATGCAGTATGTTATTTGGTTTGTTGTGTAATCACGGTTTGAATGAACTCGAAATATTGGCAGGACGCCCAGATCTAGACAGAAGAGCAGTTAGGGCCCTCACACAAAGACTTCGGCTCAACAGCCTCTACTGCAAGACAGTGGGAGACACATACAGACACAACAACATGGATCACCACTAAAAAACAAATTGCAGTAGCAGCAAAAGGTTTTGGCAGGCACACACCGACGAGGTCAGCGCACTCACATAAGACCAGTACTGTTGCAAAGAAACACACGTTACATACACAAAACCAGACCAAACAAGAACAAGCATCAAGTCGAACCAAAACACAACAATGGCATCATCCACAACTAGCGTAATTCCTTTCGTCTGGCTGCTCTCCTTTGGCCATTCTTACGTCTGAACTTGCAAGCACCGAAGTCCTAGTAAACCTTGCTTGCCTAATCAAAACAGCACATAATCTGACAATAGCGCCAAGGTAGAAGATTAAACCTACCGCTGAGTTAATCTACAATTTGACCACATCGCATTTACTCTTAGTTGTTTGACAATTCTGAACAGATCATGTTGGTATTGGACTTGCTTACAACCTAAATTTTTGGCTAAAACCGTCGGCAGTGTGATCCAGAAGGATCAACTTGTCCCTTCAGGTTAACCGAATAGCCGCTCGTGCATGATATGAGTTACAGTCATTATGTGATGTCTGAATGCACACAGCGTCGTTGAATCATACATTCTTGAGCATTCGCGCTTATACTTCGTGAAGCGATTTGTAGCGAAATTGTGACTTGCAAGTTTGTCTTAAACATTCCAGTTGATTGTCAACTTTTGGATTTTGTGGGTCAAACTGCCGAGCTGTATGAATCAATGCTGATGAGAGTGAATTTTTGTCAACGGTAATGAAGGCCATCCAATAAAGGTCAGGCGCCTGACCGGTATCGAAATTTACTACAAAAAACAATTGTCTCATTCACGCTGGATGAATGCACGTGCAGGTGGTTTGCATATACCAGTGAAGCGACAGTCATCCGTGCCCTTCTCACATCTCGTCCATGTCGTCCAACGAATGCCAATTGCTCTTGTGTACGTTTTGTTTCAGATCGTATGTTTCTAACCCCCAGAATGAACCACAAAATTGACAACATCCACTTGTATATTGACTGATGTTCTGATAATCTTGAAACTACAAGTTAGCTGGCTTCCACAAACCTATCAGCAGCTAAGAGTGAACGAACAATGACCCAAAAGTATAATCTCCTTCAGTTATGCATGAGCTAACGTTACGCTTAATTTATTATGGCCGCCCAATATTGATGAGTATTTTGATAGAGTAGATAAATACTACGTGATGTCCTCTACTCATTTCAAAGTGAACTGAGAATATTCCAAGTATTGATGTAATGAAGTTAGAAAGAATACGCAATCAGTTCTTAAAAAATTAAAACTGGTCTAAGCTTTAACATCAGATGAATTGTGGGGGATAGTGCCGTGTAGTGGCACAGATGTGTGAACTACAATGTGTCGGAGTAGTTGCGACGGTTTACGATCACCCAGTTCAAAATTGGAAAACAGCTGGTCTAACTTCTGCTCTGACAGTCCAATTCTATTTATCAAGGCTTTTTTTAAGGTGTCGTATGGGAATTCAGAAGGTTTTTCATCACAAACTTCCTCAGCAATCTCAGTTGGGATAGATTGAACTACGTATGAATACATCACTGGTTGTGACTTAACTCTATGAGTCCTGAATATAACTTCGACTTGACCAAACCACAATCGGAGATTAGAAATACAAAAACTGAGAAGTCGAATAGTAATGGTTGCCTCTATGAAATCATTGTCAACTTCAAAACTACACTGAGACATATCAAAATAATAAAATCTCAAAAATGAGGTAGATAAAGGAAATTGTCACGTCGGGCTCACCAATTTGTAGTGGCATAGATGTGTGAACTACAATAATTCTCGATACAAAAATAACGAGTGAAGTCAAGGACTGGATTCACCAAAGATTGACAATGTTCGTGAGATGTCCAATGATGCCGGAAAGTATTCAGATTATTCCAAGCGTAACTGAGGATGCGAAGTAACCGAGCTGAAAATTAATCCAACAAATAGGATGTTTTAAACTGGGTAGCAAACACCGGCGTCGTAGGAAGAACCAGCAAGCGCGTGTAGCAGAGTTTATTCGAAAACGTGTTGTGTTGTTGCTTTTACTCAAGTCAAACAAAAATGTACAATGTGGTCTGATGCAGCAGTTATGCAATGTTAGCAAAATGAAGTACAAAATAATGAAAACTCTACAGCCGCACCAACACACAGATCTACCATCTCCATCATCGAAATGACACTGCATCTTCTGTGTGTACATGACGAGTTCTTGGCATGACTTGACTTGTGTAATGCACTTTTGCTTTGTTTTAACGAAATTTATCTTAATATAACCATTCTCGTTCTCATTTCATCTTTCACACACTAGGTTTTCATGGACTAGTCGTAAAATCTCCACTTTATTTTGCGAAATGTTTGCAACTCTGCTTTACTGGATGCTGCTGACTCAACTGCCCTGTTGTTGTTCCCACAAGCGCACTGCAATGTGCGGTCGGAACAAACAGGCGCGCACGGGTTAAATTTGAATTGTGTGGCAGAGCATGTTGCTGTGTTGTTGACGTCATCTTAGTTCTCGTTTGTGTAAGTCGTGTGCATGGTATACTGGGTCTTTGGTTGATTCTTGTTTGTGTTGTCTTCTTTTACAGGACTGTTGCTGAAGCCCTCACTTCAAAAGAACGCTTTCCCCTGGTGTCTCCACGTTGCCCCAAAATTGGTCCACAAGTGTAACGGACAATCAGAGTAGAGACGGCCGGCTTGTTTGTTACACGTACTACGGAAAACCTAGCTGTTCACGTTCTTTTTTCAATTACATGCAAAAAGCCTTTGGCATACTTCACCTGGGACAATACTGAAAGGTTCCGACTTGCATTAAAGGAAATTTGCGCACAATGCTATAATGGTCACAGTTTGCATTGCTGTTGAAATACTAGATGCCGATGCGCTCTCTGATCGTGCACCTGAATATGATTCGGACAACTGTAGTAGGAACCGCTAGAAAACAAAAGTTCAAGTGAATGTAGTCACCAGTAAACACATCAAATACAATTCACATTGTAAATTACTATGGAGGCACTACTGTGAAAATATCATACCGACTATGTCGGCAGTATACTCATTGCACAGTTACAAAACATAACTTTGGTGTTGGCTCCCTGCCTTGATGAACCTGATTAGATTTAGCTATGCGGATAGTAGCAAAATTCTTCAAATCACCATAATAATTTTTTTCTTGTAGTTTCTTTGGTAGTTTAATTCTTAGCTTTATTTCCATTTCTGATCCGGAGCTTCCAAAAGTAACTTGATAACGGGATTTTTAACTTCCTCATTAATAAAGCTGATCATCGACTTAAATTGTCATCGGCTTCATTAATTAATATAATCAATTTTCAATGGTCTACTCATACTGTTGTCCCATTGCCTCTGCAATATTTCAACCTGCTTTCGATCTGATACCAGAACAAGAGAGAAGCTGCAGAGTTTTATGCTATTGAATAACACCGAACAATCTCAATGTCGAGCTCAGGCCAATAATCAGAAAACGTCTAAACCTGGCTCCAGTGAGTAAAGTTTGCAAACCCACGACTAAAGACTAAGTGTCCGATTGTTGGTTATGACAAGTTGCTCGCGAAATATCCAGCAATCTCTGCTATAGTCAATCGAAAGAACCAAAAGCAGCAGCTAACGGTAATAACTCACATTTCATTGTCTAGTGATTAGATTTCGAAACTGCCACATGAACACCTAACCACATGTGATAGACTTATTTCCTGGCTCGTGTGATGCCAGTGCGATTCAGAGCAAAAAAGCTGTGAAACTTTACAATGGCAGTCACTCGGTTCAGTCGCTTGTAAGGACTGTCTCAAGCGCGCGTGAGACTGTCCTCCATACTATTTGCCCTGTTGTTTATGTATGCACACCCGTCCCCCCGTTACGGTATTGCGTTGCTCCAAATAGGTACAATGTAATACATATTCTAATTAATGGAGCCATTCTTTATGTGGAAAACTTAATCCAGTATTTTGCCTCACTTTTTGGTTTCAATGTACTGTATTGTGCGTTAGGATCAATTCAGAACACGTTGGACGAGAGTAAGCCATGATCCATGTGTAGGTAATTCTGGAAGAGATAAGTTTTAATTTTTAAGGTCATCTGTCCACCATAGCCTTTGGAACAGAAACTTCAAAATATTTTTCACACCAACTAATGCAATATCGTTACTGCGGTCAAAATTTTAGCGCAAGAAATCAAAATCTCTTAATAAACGAATTGAGAAGAACATAACGTTACGTTGTAAAGTGAAAGTTCATAGTTTCATTTGTGTCATTCTCTAACCTTCTAGAAACACTGTGAGCAGTAGTTCAAACCCTTTCGACCGTAGTCAGGACAAAATAGTAGTCCAAACTGTAGTTTGTGAATTCATACTAACGATAAATAAAGCGTGACTTGATTACTGAATTCAGTTCTATGCATGAACACATCAATATGTTTATAAACTGATACAAGCAAACAACTGTATTAATCGAAGGATTCAGTTTAATTTGATCATTTGGTTGCTTCATAATTTAAAACTTTAAGTGTTTTCGAATTATTTAATAAAACCGTCAGAAGACAACATTTAATATATGAATTTATTTCAAATACTTAGACCACTAGTAAACTTCAGTTGAAGTGAAAGCAAAAGTAACAGTTTTCAGTTTAAACAGTTGGCATGCAGTTAGTTTTTGGTCGTCGGTGGAAACTTCAATCCTGGTCCATCCTGTCTAAAGTAGACGTCAGATGAAAAATGACCAAGTGTTTTACTGGTCTATTGTATACCAAGTATCCCGCTCAAGGGTGTCTAAATGATAACACTCTGTACCCCCAAAACTATCGGAATCAGGCTATTTGATCCAGTATTGTATTCATAAAGGCGATTTCTTTAGGAGTTGAACTTACCCTGGCTTCAAGTCCATCTGATCGATTGCCAATCCGTCCGGTTAAACAATTGAACGTGCGCATCGTAGTAGGTCAATCAGGCCATCACCAGTTGACTGACCAGTAACCAGGTTTCTCTTTAATAAGTCCGATAGATATCTCAATCTAATTTTATCACCATTTTATATAGTTATATCCGTCTAAAAGTGAATTTTAGAAAACGGGTTTTCTTCTACACGCTGTCATCTTTAATATCGTAACCGGTACATCTTAAACGTCTTTGAAAGAATTGCTAATTTAGAATCACATTACTGTAACTTTAACCGTAACCGTAGTTTGCTGGGTATGAATAGCAGTCACTCCCTCTTTAACCCACCCTGATAACATTACTTACTAATATCAACACGTCACTATCAAGAACAAACCAGACAGAAGCTTCTCTCATTCTTAATACATTACACAGAAACCCAAGCAGTAAAACGTGGTGAAAGCTGTACATCCAAATTAAGTACTGCCAAATTTTCACAATGCCAACCTTGCCCATAATCGATTTGGAAGTTTTTATCATATGACAGATCCAGATCATAGAATAAACTACACACTGACTTCATCTCCAAAAAACCTAATCATGTTCGCTCGGTCATATTACGTTCAGTTTTTAACCTTCTACGCCGATATGATTGATTGTTGGTTTCAATTACGTCACGTGGGCGGGCGCTGGCAGACTAGGATGAATAAGCGACTTGATCGATAACCATTGTGAAAACACTACCGTGCGATAACTCCCACGTTTCCTCCGTTAGGCGTTTAAATCAACCGTGTTACCCCGAACGAGGAGATGAAAATATATTGATCAAACAATCACTGTTGTCTTGTTTTACCAAGCAGGAAATAAACTTACTGGTTCATGTTTTTGTAGTGTTTACCTGACAATATTTTATATATATATATGTATATATATACAATATATATACAATATCTTAAATGTCAGCAGCAAGATGTTGAGACCAGTATCTTTTACGTATATTTAATTACTACAGTGGAATTTGTAAAACTTTAATCTTCTATCAGGTATATCACAAAATCTCTACGGTTTTTGTTCTGAAGAACATTTGAGGGAACTAACTTTTCAACATCTCCCATAACTATAACGTGCACCCAATCGGAAGAAACACGAAACGCGGTATATTCAGTTGTTGAGCTTGTAAGCTTGCCATGGGTAGTTTGAATCATAAAGAATAAAACAATCTAACAGGAAACCAGTCACGACGTGGTACCCTGTTCATTTTATCCTAGAGCATAGTGAGATATTGCTAGTTGGCTGTCTGCAAAACACATTAATAGCAGGCTATCAGATGGATTAAAGAGATTAGTTTCGTCACCATTAGGAAGGACGAAACCACTGAAGAAAGTCCATTCTGATTGCCCACACCGGTTGATGTGATGAAAAAAACTTGAAAAAACTGTCGCCAATAGTTGGTAGGTGTAAAATTGATTCGCAGTCCAATTAATGTGCCATCTACGCCCGACTGTTCGAAAGCCAGCTGTGTAAATGGAATAAACTGACCAAGACTGCGTTACAGTCGTCGCTATAGCAAACACAGAAAGAACCTTTCTTGCATAACCTTCGCGTTTTTTGTTAAGTAAATTCCACAGTTAGATGGCCCATTTATTACGCTGATATCCTTCTTTGTAATACCGGTCATGCTGCTCTATTCCTCCTTGAGTTCATACGTGTTCAAATGTTTAGTCTGTTACACATCTTTGATTTATTTATGCAACTGTTTACATCAGATTATTTCATGAACTGTGAACAGAACTTCTACTTACACGCTTTACTGGTCCGTTTCACATGCAAGCGCATCCATCACTCTATCGCATGGCTCTAATGCACACACGTGCAAACGCCTTAAGCATACTCATAAACCGTGCCCTCAACACTAAGTCGTAACTCGCTGTGTTTAATCTTGCCAATCCTCAAGTAAAAGTCAGTGAAAATTGGTGGAATTTATTTTCACTACAGGGAATAGTTCACCAGTCCACATTGTATGGGACAAAAATGTTTCACCTAGGTAACTACAGCCTAGAATGACATGTTGACATGTGCGCATACTAATCGAATTGAATTGATTTTAAGGCGTAATGCACATTCTACAATAACTGTGTTCTTTTCACCGACCGACCTCTCTGAGAACACACAGATTATAAGTGCTAATACTGTCGATCTTGCTTTGGGATCAATAATTTTATTTTTAATGAAGGCAGATCTGCCCTAAGGCACTCAATTGACGGGCCCTTCGTGTGTGCGATTATTTTGGGTTATGCTTAATCACACTTTGTTCAGTTCGCCCTATCGGGCGGTAGGTGGCGATTAGGACGCCAGTATTTCCATAGCTTTACAAATGAATAGCGTATTAGGTTGGAATTATTTTGTTTACGTCACCTACGTTGAAAGCATAAGGAAGCCCACTTGTCAGTTCTAGAAAATGCATGTGGACAAGTAGTCGGCTACAGATACATCCGTTTGAGAACTGATGAAAAATTTTCTGGTAACAGGCGGTATTCATGAGCTGCGAGGAAGTTATTGATCGCGCATATCAACAGGCTCATTAATGTTGTCCTGCAAAACGTTAAAGCCGCCCCCAAAAAGGCATCCGTCGACTTACTTCTTAAGATAGCAAAATGAAGTCCACTGAGCACAAGAAAACTTACGATACAACTATCAGTCATACCAGAAGGCATGATCACACCGGTTTCCATTATTCCATGAGGATATACATCAACCATTATGCACTCTGCCCCAACCAGAAGGAGGTATATGGTCGATGTTGATTAGTGACAAAGTAGCATTCCGTTCAGACAGAGTCATGCAGAAACTTCATGTTGGCGGAATGATAACCCCCATCAGTTAGCTCGAATCATATGTCAACATAGTCCAGAGTTTATGTCTTCGACGGGGTCTGTATGAACAGGGAATATTGATTATTTGTTCTTCTTCAATAAAAACGTTACAGATCACACATCTATTTGCATGGTCAGTTGGGAGTTAGTGTGTTCCTCTCTCCATATGTTATGGCAGAATGATGTATCAGCGCTGGACCACCTGTCAGTGTTTACTTAGGTATGGATTCCTCAAGGTGGCGCAGCCGTACGTTATGAATGGTATACATGAGAATTTCTGGATGAAACATTCGGGCGACGATACAGGAGTTCAAAATAGCCATACATTTTTGATGCACTGCAGCCTCTGATATCACTATTCAACGTGTGATTCCATCATGTCCAAGAGAATGCCCTTGTTAAAACAAAACCAAAAGCATTTACGGCCTTTCTTGTGAAGAAGCGGGTTACATACTAGCGTCTCTTCTCTCTCTCTCTTTTATGTTGCATGACGATAAGGTTGATCTGCCAACACTACTCTAACAGCAACTGAAAAATCGATTTACACAGTAGGTTCAATCAACCCTGTTTGAAGTGCAAAATCTGAGTAAACGTAGAGGCAAGTACTGTCTCACTAAGATAAAGTTTTGATCCCTGCGCAATGATGTGATATTTTGAGTTCGTTCAGTCTGTACAAGAAGAGCAACAATTTTGTGTAGCAATAGAAGAAAGTGCACTTCATGAAGATGTAGTCACTTCCCGCTGAAAGTTTCCAGAATTATCTGCGTACAAATCGTAGTCTACTTGTAGAGTACAAGACTAAGCTTAGATATAGTCAGGTGGTTCTTCATAAGCAAATCTGAATATGCCACTTCTCGTCATGCATATCCCAAGGGATTCTTCAATGGTCCTTAGGAGTCAATTGGAACTAGATACCGCACAAAAGCAAACTCTCAAGAATGAGAAGTGCTACTCGCCAATTAGCGCGTCGGCAGCACGCCTAGATAACGTAGCGCCGCATTCCACAAGTGGTAGGGTAAATCTGAAAACCCAGCATAACGTTTTGCGGGTTCTATGGGAAAACTGGATGAGTCTCAGTCTTCTACTGAGTCACAAATCCGTTCCGTTGAAGAACGCGGCATTTTATTATCCATTGTTTGGCGAAAAATTCCCTATACCAGCACACTTCATTAAGGAAGTATCTTATTTCCCGTCTGTTCTACTGTCCACATTGATGCCCACTGGTTCTGAACTCCGCGTTGCCTATCCAATGCTCATGAGTTTGTTAACAGCCAGCTGCTATCGTTCGAACACCCCGGTGGCTAAAGCACTAGAACGGAGAAGCCGAGTGGGTTGACCATTATTGGGTACCCACACCCGCCCCAGTGAGCCCGACTGCGATTACGACAGTGTGTTAGGGCAATTTGTTAGGCCGATTTTCTAGAAAGCTTATGTCAGGCCAAACCCATGTGGTGGGCTGGTTGTTTTCTGTGGAAATTCCTGTGAAGTAGTTTTGACACCGGATTTCGTTTCTGGGTCCTCATCTGCGAGATGACTCTGTTACATAGTAGTAAATAACGCGAGCCATGTAAACTGTAATGCATCTGCCTGGAGGGATGTTGCAGCACGAGTTGACCTATTGATTATAGAAAGTCCTGTGCCAGCAAATACAGTCGACTTACATGCCAAAGTTGTGACCAAATGTTCACATTTCGATTACCACTTCTACCACAGAATTTTGCTTTCCAGTGGACGTTGTTCAACCTTTGCCTAATAACACTGACCTACGTCATCACCATCTCTAATTACCGCCTTTAGCATGTTCGTCAAATGTAAACAAAGACAGGATGGATGATGGATTAGGGCACTAGGAGATCATGTTTAACGTATCGTCACACAGTATGATCAAATACAACAACCCAATAAAAGTTAATCCCCACGAGTTATTCAAACTGTTCGCGTCGATGATTTGTAGGTGACTGGCTGCGCACAATCAATTCAGCGTGGCTGTCACCTGATGAATGTCAATTCAACCGTAGGCGACAGTTTGTGCAGAATCGATTCACACCTTCATAAGGTTTACCCAAGCGTGATGCTGATTCTTTAACCCAATGTCCAACGGCTTGTTGAGTTTACTCACCACTATCATTGTAGTCCACAACATTGCTCACAACTTCACACACTACAGTTGCCCGCACCACAAAGCTGAAACATATTGAAAAGTTCAAGGTGAAACTTAATTCTTGATTTGTGGGACACCGAACTTGTTGTATTGTTACATAAAAGAAAACAAGGGCAGTTAACTTTGATTAACCGATTCAAATCGGATAGGAAATAAACACAGCTCTCGGACTGCCCCAGTTTTACATGTAATTGTTTTCGGTATCAAAGGTCTAGATGACCAGTGCAGATTACTATTAGTTTGCTGAGTGACTAATTTTCACATTAACCAACTTACTCTTTATTGTATCGCCTACCTGAACATCGTCTCCAGTGCATCACACAGGGTTCGGCAAGAATGGACGAAGCAATTAAGTTGACTTCACGTTAAAAGAGAGAAGACTTTTTAGGTGATAAACATAAAGCTTAAGCAACGAGGCATTTCATTTATACCCTATAATGTCAGACTATTTTTTACTATTACAGGTTACTGTGGTTGTGTTTAATACGCCAGTTCTTTAACCACGGTGCAAAAATTCCTATTCCTGATGTCTTTTTAAAAGCAAAGTGTATTTAACCTTGCTCACTTTGAGCATCGGAATTGTGACTTAAATGCCCGTTAGTCCTTCTCCCATTTCTATATCAAAATTTGAATCCTCGGTGCCTCAAAGTACGTTATAATTGACCCGTCCGAATATCTCGGCATAGCACGCCTAAAATGCTTGTATCCTGGGTCACCATCAGTGTTCGCATGGAGGTTGAAAACTGACACAACTTTTACGCCAATTTCGACGGCTGTCTGCCATGTTTATTTGGCATTTCTCTTTGGTGACAACCCAAACTAACGTTCGTATTCTTCAAATTAATCATATCGTTCCATGCACTTTTTCATATACATTCTATCCACTTTCAGCTTGTTAGCAATCCAATGCTTTAATGGAACGCCTGTTAGACCACTGTTTTAAACGTTAATGGTTTTTAACAAACTGACAGAGACACACTGGCAAATATCATGTGCACACTGGAGACTTACATTTTGTTAAAAGCGGTATGGAATTTGGTTGCTGGCGCGCTCAGCCTGAGAACTATTTGACTGAAGAATGGAAGCAACCCTGGACAATTTGTGAATTGGCGAATAAACAATGACGACAAACGTGACCTGATGTAAGGACCATATTTGCTGAATATAGTTGTTGTATGTATTAGCACATCAGTTCGCTTGGTTTCGTAAAACGCCGAGCGGCTCGCCGACTAAGTTGAAGTATACCTGGTTGACATGCACCACTTTATTGAAACTGGTCCTGTTAGTGAGCAGAGAGAAACCCTTAAAGTTTGACCCGCTGTTCAGATATGCGCATGTGACAGTACAATCCAAGAACTTGTACTGTGAATCACTCAGACACCGAGGTTCGACACAGATGAGCACATAGGACGATAACGAGTGGGTTGAACTGTATAAAAAATTCATTAGATGGATGAATGCTGCACCTTAAAAACAACAAAAATGGCTAACAAATGAACCAAATGGACAAATGAACTAAAATGCACAAACTTTCGAATGACAACTTTTATAGATACAAAGACACCAATTGAGCATAATTTGAATGCACAAAGAAAATATATAAGTAAGAGTGATGTGAGTACAGCAGAAACTTGAGCAACATAACGAACATTAAACAAGAGACTGAAGAAAGTTAATATGTAGAATGTTGTTAGGTTATCGTAGGGTTCATCAGTATTTACTTTTCTACGAATGCCAGTGGGTTTCTTAATATACCAAAGCGCATCAGTTCAAAATATGGCATTTACTACGACTAGCCTATATGTAGTTATTACGTGGCAAGTTTGGAATATGATTTTTGTTCATGTGTTTCTTACCGTTTCATTCTCGGCAATCACAAGGCGTTGAAGGATGTGGTATAAAACCCGATTACTTAGTGGTCCGACCATAAAGCCAACTTACTGCATTCCTTACGCACAGGCGAATTCTCAGATATTATCTCGAATTGCAAACGTAGACATCAAATGTGTTCTTTGACTTGGAGGTGTAGGACCTGTCAAGCACAGCGCAACTGTTGTATGCGTACAGTTCAGAGTCGTCTCAAATTTATGTTGCAGGAAGAGTTCCTTCGTCATTAACCTTATATACACGTCAGCTCGTTAGATGTTGTTCAGGTTACTGATAGGAATTCGTGCAGCCTGAAATATCCATGAACAGAACGTGCAGGTTAACGATGTTTACTTGCCACTGGATAGATGTAACAACAATTCGTGTACGTCCTCGTCTGGATGGTTTCCGTAATCCTTATAGTACATTGCTGGCTCAGACCCGTGCTAGTGTACATCAAGTGTAAAACCTGTGGAACATAACATTCACTCGATCGCGTATTTCCCCTTGAATACTTCTTTTAAAAAATGCGTTTTTTTCTGACGTTTAGGAAAATGGAAAACGTCTTCTGCTCATTTTTTATAGTAGACTTCTTGTTAAAATGTAGGCCACTGAGTTGTGTTCACACGTGATAAATTTGGGTTATTATTTCTGTATAGACAGTTTGAGGTAACATTAGTTCCAGTATTTTTTTCAGAGCTTCCATAAACGTCGGGGCATTATTCATTACTGTGGCATCCCTCTTATGACGGAAACGTTCGTTTGTAAACCTGAAACCAAAACGAACCCTACTGAGGTCACACAAAGTTGGTTGCTATTGATTTTACTTGTCAACACAGTCTGCTTTCTTCCACTTACAAATTACTGTCGCTAACTTCTTAGACTTAGCCTGGCAGTAAAAAGTAGACACCCCCTCAGAACAAAAAAACAACAATTGGAGTGTAGATTATCTCCACCGACGTGTACAGTGTCTTCGGTTAATCGTGTTCGGATTTACTGAGGGTTGTTTAGCATATTGGACAATTCTGCTTGATGCGTTGTCCAATATTGAATTCGCTGAGTTTTGTATAGCCTAATACAAGACAGTTAGTCCAAGATTTTATTGAACTTTAGCTGCGTACTGTGCGCAACCAACCCGATGACATGCACAATGTGTAAATGTCATAGTTTATGTCATTCATAATTAGCACGGTGTATAGATTGCCACATTTTCACATTCGTTTGAAGTTACTTATTCAGTGAGCTCATTCTAATCATTTTCCGTCGAACAAGCTGAGTAACTATTTAATTCACATATAAGTTGGGAAATCATTTTTACTATAATTTTCTCATTAATACCATATATATTTCGATTTGTATGACTTCTTCTGACTATTCTAACTGGAAATATAATCATATCAACCCGCTGTACGAATCAGTGTTAATGAAACCGTTGATCACACGCCATTGAATAGACTATTCAAAACTGTCAGGTGTAATATAACAATGGACGTTCAAATGAAAGCCCAAGATAGTTTGACGTGCCAGAGGAATTCGCGTACATGGATAGTGAACGCCTCGATTTGTCAGGGGTTAAAGATGAAAAACAGAAGTCTGTAAAATAGGTTTAAATTTTATTGAAAGTTTGGTGGTCACGTGCACTGCGGTGAAAGTTGGATCTTTGAAAGGGCCTTCAACGGCACGACAGAAACAAGTTATTTTACTTATGGTCCTATAATTTGCCACTTAAGCATGAATAGTTTTAAAACGATCGCACGATAGCAACCTATGAATCAGACAACTGTATTCATACTGCCCTATGAATGGTGAGATTAGGAGCTGCCTTCCAACAAACCGCTTGATTAAAGGCACTTTTTAGGCCGAAGGGTTAACTAGATCAGAACCTCCGTGACCCAAATTAAGGCTGTTTAAAACCAGGGGTCAATCAGCTTGCACTGATAACAAATTTATAAGGCTAAGAATCGTTTTAATAGCCACGTGGGACAAAACACAAATCGCCCTGTGACGTGAGTGGCATCAAGCTGATAAGTTGAGTGTGAGATGCATTATTTGAGCTGCATCTATAAATGTTTTATCTGTGAACAGCTTGTTAGTTTTCGCTCTATTGTTAAATCCTAGTGAAGTCAAGCAGTGAAGGAAGGCACAACCACCAAAATCATGGGTTCAAGTTGGAATGTTCAGTTATGAAGCGTTTGCTTGCAGTTCAGAGAACTACTCTCGTTTGCACAGTAAGACGTTCGCAGATATAAAACTGGCAGATAAACCCGATTAACTAATGGTGAGTGCTGTCAATCGTTTCGACCCACACCACAAAATTAAGCTCAAGAAACACTTTCTTTTACTCATGTTCATTTTCAACCAACTCATAGTGCCTGTTGTGCTATATACACCTTAGTTAAAATGGTAGGCAAGGCTACTTCCAGCGTTCAGTCCACAGCAATCACATATACACTCGGAACGCTACCAAGCAAAACAAATGGTTGGCGTTGGTCGGCATCAGCTGGCAAGTCGGGAAATGACGTGGTAGACAGGCGTCTCACACACGAATTTGCTGTAGATGATACAATTGTGCTGAACTGCATACTATGTTTCGAATAACAAACACAGTTGATCGGTAAATGATTGCCTCGTTAATACGGAACAAAGGTAGCGTTCCTTGTGAGACAACCCAAACTCCCATACGGAACGGTATCGGTTGGTCAGAAAACTTAGCGGCAGAAAATATTTGTATCAAATGTCTTTGCAGTAAGATCTTTCAGTTAAAACTATCAACATCATTAATAAGAAAGACAGCTCAGTGAGTTCGCTTGATCAGTTAACTGTCAGTTCAAGGACGGAACCACCACCATCAAATTGCTAATCCTCGTGTTAGTGAGCATACACTTCTCTCTAACTATTTGTGGCAAACATGGGATCAATAAGACACCTGAAATACAATATCGTGGTTTAAAACCCCCAGAGACCAAGACCCCACAATTGCATGACTTATCGAAAACTTGCAAAACGAGTATTGCTGTGAGACCTATCTTAGCAGTGCACGACACTTCCTAACAGGAGCTAGTAAAATTGATAATTGAAATTTTAAAGCTTTTACACCAAAAGTAAGTTTAAAAGCCAAGTCATCACTCACTGAATATACACATACAGGTAAAAAGACGATACGTACCACTGATATCACTTCGTTATTCACAAAAGTGTCATTATGAATGACAATAAGTTTTCTTTCTAAGTACATTTTATTTGATTTTGTTCCTCTTCCAATCGCTGTTAGCCATTCAAAACGCTTAACTTTACTTTGTACAGAATATACGAAATGTTATTTTAAATGTAATGTTATTTGGCCTTCAAGTGAGGTAGCTAAGCTGAGCCGATTCAACATTGTTTTGAGCTGATATCTAATGTTGAACAAGCAATTTCTTCCACTCGTGCACGCACTAATGACGTACAAATAATATAGACATGTTTTTAGTTAAATAGAATAATGAACATGCTGAAAAAGTGATTCGAACTGTCAGTTCTGTTTATCCCAGCCCCTCAGTAACATTTGTGTAAAAACTAGAGAACAAGTTGTTCTTCTTGGACATCTTAATTAAATACATTCCCGGTGGATCTATTCGAAGTATCTGCAATCAGCGTGAAGAGAATAAAACCTGTATTATTATGAGTTTTGCTCTTGTTGCGTATAAAAGCACACTATTACGTACGTCAGTTTGCACAGTTTTCACGATATGCTCTGCTAATAGATTACAGCTTGAGAAAGTAATGCCGCGTGAGGCGATTCATGCTGACCACTTCTCGATACGTTCTAACTGAAAGCGGAGTAAACTTACTTCCTCGGAAATTGCATTTGTGGGGGTTGTCAAAAAAGTTATCTAAAGTGAAATCCTCTTCAGCAACGATAGTCCCGTGAAAACCTTTAGATAGGTGGTTATGGTTGCATCAAGCTGCATGTATAACGAAGCAAAACCCATTCTATCTTGAAAAATAATATAGTCGTCTATATCCCCGGTCCTATGTTAACTTTCAGTCGTTGTATTTACGAAATTTCCCGCATTTACCTAAACATTTGCATCAGTGGAACAGAAAGAAAGCCCTAAACATGAGCAACCAAAAATATCGCAAAGCTGTCGTGAGATGCATTAGCCCGTCCGCTAGTAATTAACACTGCACGGATGGAACATGGTTTCATCAATCGCAATGCACTTGTCAACCACAGGTTATAAAATCAGCACTGCACCATAGTTTATGGTCTTGATGAACGCTTACATTTTACAAGGTACTGGTCGATCGTTGGCAACCGGTTTTTTGTGCTCAAAAACAACTGACTGTTTATCGTAGGTTTGGCTGAGCAGTACTCACAACCTAACTCGACATGCTGTTTGTTTTCAAGCTAAGCACAAGTTTATGCGTTGAATGTCTTATTCAAGTGGCTTAAAATGTTCCAATCTTTCAGCTGATAACAACAATCAGAGTTTACTCGAATTCGTCTCGGTAGGTAGCCATCTATTCAACGCATGCTTAAACGCGCTACGAGATGCGAACGCAATCCACGATCAATTCATCGGATCTGAGTCACCTTAAGGATACCAACGGAAGTTGCCCTTTTTGTAATAAAGAGCGTACATACACAATGAGATCTTGATGGTCATTCTCACAGTTATATTACCTTGAGGCCCATTAACAGCATTCACTTCACTAAACGGCAATCCCCGTTTCGCGCCATGAGCAAGCAGTCACGGGACTACATAGTGCATACTCGATGTAAATGTTAGGCGCCTATGGCTAGTTAAGTGGTGTTTGAAACCGGGTGTTGTATAAACCCAATCATCATATGCCTGACACAGAGTGGCGTTTATCTTCACAAATTCCTAGATCTGACAGAACCTAAAGATTCACATTCTGAAGGAGCTGCGAAAACTCTGTAAAACGGGGACCGGTTCTACATTTACATTCCGCGTCTGATTTGTGACATGGCGAATCGATGTTCCTAACAAATTTTAGTGATAGATTGAACAACACCCACAACTGATCGCCGTTGTCGCATTCCCGTAGACGTTCCAGTCGGCCCTATTCGAATAGCAGAAGAACTAGACTTGAGTTTCGCTCTCTTTAGAACTTGTCAGCAGTGCATGTTCTTGCCATTGCCGGGACTAGAAAGCCGGCTACGCTTTTCATAAGGCAGCCGTGTTGACCACTGAGCCACTGACCTCACATTAAGCACGACCGAATAATCATATGCGGAAGCTCAACAACTTTCGTCGGTAATTAATGATCAGGTTGACCAATCTCTTCGATATGAAAATTCGGTAGTACCTGATGTGAGGTCAATGGCCCAGTGGTAAACACAGTTGCCTCATGAACAGCGTGGCTAGAATTCTAGTCCCGGCAGTGACAATGATATGCACTACTGACGAACTCTAATGAGAGCGAAACTCGAGTCTAGTTCTTCTACTATTCGAAAGGGGCCGACTGTAATGTCTATGGGAATGCGACACCCGCGATCAATTGTGGATAGTGTTCAATCCACATGAAAACCAAAATCCCCTACTACTCATCAGTAACTTTTAATGATTTTAAAAATGTTAGTACTGTCTTAGATACTGCAAAAGATTGTCTACAGGGCGATAAAAACTGCATGTGCACTAGTGTAGTGTATTAGGCAACGTTTTGCACGCACAAGGAAAACTATACACAGTGTTATTTGTACACACTCCTCGTGGCTTCAGACAAGTTTCTTCGTCCAGCTTGGTCTCTGGGTTCTTACTGCCATGAGTGCACTGTAATCAGTTCCCTCCGATCTTAGATGCACACTCTGCTTATTCTGAGTGCAGTTGGTCTTCAAAGATCTTACATATAATTCTTTGTAGAACTATAACTCAGAAATCAGGGTTATTTTTGAAAAATGTTATATAATGCAGAGTTGACAGCCGTTGATTAATGGCCTCATATTCAGAGGCCCCAGTTTAACAGATGATGGCTTGAACTCTCCAGCGATAAAATTACGTTGGCAACGAAGTCGTTTACTGCATTCGGTGCACTAAATGTGATAACTGATTCAAATATTTAAGGAGGTTTAAATTTAACGGAAAATTCTATCTAAAATGTCCAATGCAAACCACCAACTTGAATACCATCTATTGATAAGATACTTTTAAAGTGAAGTTATGAAATAACCGACAACTACAAGTCAAATCGGGTTAAATGTACCACTGTGTAACTGGTGAATACTAGAACAATCGCCGTCGACATCAATCTAGCTTGCAGTTGTCAACAATGAAGAAACGTTTACTTCCATGTGGCATTATAAACGTTAACGTTGCCAGGTGGTGGCATAACAAAGTACGCCACTTTCACGTCGGATTTACATGTGTACGTCTAACAGCCTGTCAAATGCAACTGAGGTTTCTCTGAAAAACCTGTCATCGTATACTTCTAGCCGCATACTGACCAACCTTAGATCCCACTATAAGGATTTAGGATTACTGTTTTCACAGAAGAGGTCGACACTTACTTGTTCAATCATCTGCGATGTATCGAAGATGGTAGATAACTGGTACACAAATCAAAAGATGTTTGGGAAACTCATCGCGAGACTTATTATCACAAAAGCAACTTATCCGTGAGTAGTCGTATTGCTTAGACTGGGGATAGCGTCCAAGTTTGAAGATAAAAGAAGGGAGAGTGATATACTTTAATTCACCACACAATTAATCTAAAACGTAAACAATCTACAATCAGTTTGCAAACAAATAAATGAGCTGAAGGTGAGAATAAAGCGGCGTGTGTAAGACGACTTGTTCGAGGCTTTTACAAAGCATCATCATCGACTGACCATACCAACGTTCACATTTTAATCATCTCCAACTGCTGAAAATGTAGATTAGATACATAACGACACGTGTCTCTAGGAAGACAAAGAATACAAACATCTTCTTATCCCCTTTTAATTATGTGGCATGCATGCTAAGCATTAAACAGTAAAATGGTTGTAACAACTTTAATTCGGGTACACAGAATGGTGATATCCATAAAAAACGTAACTATTGATTTTTCAGACTGGATGGTCATTTGGTTGTGTGTTGTGTATGTTTGTTCGACTTTATTTTGGCAGAAATCATCTTGTTTCTGAGAGGAGATGATACCTCATTATGTACACTTATTTCAGTCCTTGTATGAACGTTGAGGCGAAACTAAACATCGTAACACTTACTACTGAATATTCATATCTTAGAGCCAGCTAAATTACACATGGGTGGGGACCAAAATAAGATCATTCCATAGGCACAATAGAATAGCTGTCGCTGACAAACTTGTAGGCTTGACGCAAAACAAATTCAGACCTACTAACTAAGATGCGCAACTTACACGTGAGTGACTTCTTCACCAATTGAATATTTCTACCGACGGGATGAATACCTTGTTTACAGCAAGTGGTATTGGTAAACGTAGAAGTAATACCAGTTAAACAGATGGCGATACAGAATACTGCCGAAACACAAACTAATTGCACATACCTTGCATCAGCTGTCAAAAAAATAACGGATGTTAACCATTGCCTGAAACATACTAACACATTACTTGTAGAAAGTGAGTTTCAGATGTAACGTGTAGATTTAACAGAGGCGTCCTTTGAACTGTTCATTCTAAAGTTTCTGTAAGAACTGCTTGCGTAACTCGTAGAAGATAAAACTGTTCATATCCAAAACGGTGGTGACATATAAGCGAACTTTTTATTTGTGCATTGCCTGCTTATCAACCTGCCACACCATGGGATGTGAAAGATAATACAGTTAACCCGAACGAAAGGCTTACCGTACAAGCAGTTTGTAGCATAAGTACAACACACTTCAGAACAGTCACTCAGACTGCATACGGCTTATCCACAAATCGTTACTCGTGTACACACAACGCTTGACATCATCACAGTTTGAGGTATCTTCAAGGTTTGGTTGAGAAGGGCAATGACCAGTCAGAAATCTAGCACTTTCCATGATATTCCAGAATAACTGGCGGCTTGGCGACAATTCGAGACGACCTGAAAGTAACGTCGATAACTAGAAACCTGTGAGTACAGACAATCAGTGTTCCCTTGTGATTAGGACCATACCGTAAGAAAAACATGACACGCAGCACTGATTGCCATGACAACACACAAGAACCAACAGGCGCGAATTCTTCTGTTATGGTGCTAATGCACACACTAACACGCACGCGGTACCAGCAGTTGCTCTTACAGTATGACCATACTGGCCACAGCGTTTACGTGCCGTGGATGACAGACCGTTTGAACAATCGATTCACATCCGGATTCACAACATACTGTCACTGATTTTGAGCCTCATTTTACATGTTTTCAGAGAATAAGTCAGTTGAAGACAAAGCAAGAAAAACTGGTTGTCGCATTTATCTATCAGTGAAACAGGTCTTGGCTTGGACGACTTGTCAGGTTGGCTAGCTCGTGTAGGACAATATCGCAGGATTTGCTGTAACGAACTGGGATGAATATGGGTTAGGTAGAAAACAGTAAAGTGAGATCGTAAGCGTTGTGAAGTTAACATTTATGGCAGGCTGGCAATCATGGAAATCACAGAAACGAATATATTGGTTCCCGAATATGTTTAACATTGGTTTATCGGATTATGAATTTTTACACGGTTTCTACATTCTACCTACTGCCCACATATATTTTATGTGTTTCGGGAAGCGAAGATGTTTTGACAGCTGAGTCTCATCTGGATTAAACCGAAGTCCCTTAAAACATACTCTGATTTTGTTCCAGTGAGTAACATAGCAAAGTTAGTGAGTATGAAGCGATCCGTTTGTGAATAGTCCATGCTTCGAGACAGCGAGAGTAGCAGCATGCCTCTACGTGATTTGTGTTCTACAAAATAACTTACGCAGCTACATTTGACCTTCATCGTTCAAACAACATAAATTTCGTCTCCAGCAAGTTATCTAGGGATGAATTACCATGGTAGGGTTAGCTCGAATCTCTAAATTGAACGAATTGATAATCATCAGAGCAGAAAGAAGACATATGTTGCGATATGTTAACATTTCGTTTACTCTCATCAGTCGCAAACGTAAAACATTCC
>JTDE01000745.1:12188-34641 GCA_014338405.1 Paragonimus skrjabini miyazakii
TCCTTAGTTAAAGGCCCTTTCTTTCTTGATGTACGCTTACAGTATAGCTGGCAGCAATTAACAAGTGTGGTTTTAAATAATTCAAGGTCATCTGGCGAACGCGGGGTTAAATCTTTCGTCTGACCGAGAAGATTCTCAATTTGCACCTCAAGTTCTAGACGTTCTTTCTTACGTTGTGGGCAGCAAAACTTAGAACCGAGTGAGAGCGCCTCGATTGTGATACGATCAAGATGTTTGTTCAAGCGCTGCGCCTACCATGGCCACAAATCCACCGGATCGATGGTCAACCTGCGCGGTCAAACCAATGGACAAGCGTGACGTAACCGACCAATCAAGTCATCGCCAATTCGACTGACCAGTGACCTAGCTTCTTTGTAATAAGTCTGATCGATATCTCGATCTAACTCTATTAACTCCTTATATAATTGTACCGGCCTGAAGATGAATTATCGAAAACATATGTTCGCCTATATGTCTTTATTCTCAATATTGAAGACGTCGTTTTAGTTGGAGTAACTTTAACCAACGACAGGCAATATCTTACACCACCTAATTAGTGGGCTAGCGCACTGGTCGAACTCGGTAACCTTGATATTAGGTCCATAAAGCAGTCGCTTTTCGCGTTTCAGAACACAGCATTCAGTAAACGTGTTTGGTTGGTGCAACTGTATCCGCATGGATTTTAAGTTATGCGAAAATACTACATGACAACCTTTAATGTATAAACGACCACTTCTGGTCTAATTTGATCAGTTCACATTAGTGAACTCGTGTAAGTTATGGAGCCGATTTTCTTTTCTGGCGTTTAAAATCTTTTCAGTTGACTATAAGCAGAATTGGGTATTTGATCGCTTTTGCATTTTTCGTCACGGTCTACATTATTCTTCTGTTAGGTTTGTTGGTCTTGTTTCCGTATGCATCAGACGTATGCGCCATTCTAAAACGCGTTTATCTGTCTAATCCGCTAAAATCCATTTCTTCATTACAAACTGTCCCACATATCACATACCAACTTTTTCTTATCTGTTCCTCCATCATTTATGTTAGGAGACAGTTGCTAAACGTTGTAAACGTTTTCTTGCACAATGTAATGCTTGTTTTTATAGTTAGTTTGGTTCTAACTTTTTTTATCCATTTACATATTCGTGTGATTTTTGTTAACACATTGTCGTGGTTGTCAGGCTTGCCTTCTGCATTGATCTAGATCGTTATGCTGACTAAGAACTCAGTCCTACCGAGTTCTACTTTACCGGATAGACCGAGGTGTAACAGCCCGATAAGCGCCAGTTATTTGCATGTAGTTGTATTCCTGCCTACTGACTATATGACAGTGATTTAGCAGTGAGGGCCTTCAATATGAATATGCTGCAGAACTAAATGTATAATTGTGGCACTACTGTCTTCCGGCTAAGGAAAAATGGGGTTAGAAAAGAAGTCTTCATGAAAACAGCACTCGGATCACATGAAGGTTGGAAATGACCCCCGGTGTATCATTCTATGCGACCAAAACGCCCGCATTAATCATCAGAAGCTTGAAGTGGACTTAAATCTATTCGCTGTGTACACCAATAATCAACATTTGCCGTCTATTCATTGCACCTGTGGGATTTGATAGCCTCTCACCAGAGAATTACTCACCTAGTTAGGTCACTGCCTCTGAACAGGAAGTCTGAGGAAAACCTATATCCTGTTTTCCCAAAGATCAGCCTATTGAGTTGAAGATTTCAACTGAGGACCCCCCGAGAAAAAAACTGTATATCCCCTGGTTCCGAAGCACAAACCATTGAGTTAAAGTTTATACGAGTGGTCATCCGAGCCCCCCAGAAGCAACTTTCGAAACGGAACCCTGTCCGCTTTGCAGCGGATGTTACATGCACAGCAAAAGATCCATATGGTGCCAATTTTTATCATGTGGATGAGACGAAACCTGTGGACCAACGTGAACACCGTGGAGGACCATCCAGCAAAAAGTGTTCGGAAATGCGGCAACTGTTTCGAATTCAGGCATCACACTGGCCAGTAGACGAAACACACAGCAATTTTTCCATGCGCTAGAGACTCGGCCGTGGTCAGAACGTTGCACATCTTTGCCAGTTTGATCGAGCTTCCACAACAATGACATAACACCGGTTATTTGATAAACCGTCCACCACAACGCGTTCGACAACAGTGAGTGAGATACTGCTGTTTCTGTGGGACTCGAACGCGTGAGTAGTACGTAATCTAGTAGGTTCATAAGGTCTTCTCAAAAGTGTTGGTATTGATGCAGTTGACAGAAAGAACGTCTGCAAACTTTTCCCGTGTGCCATTCACAAGTTGCCTGCTACGAATATCCAGTTCAAACTGAATATCAAGACCTGAAACGAAATGCAAAACAACCGAACTATGTATTGGGCTAGTGAGAATAAGGGTGAAAGAGACGCCTATATCAGGGTGGTCAGGAACACATTGTCTGTTCATGTTTGCAAGTCCGTTCATTGCTGAACATCAACACCGTAGCAATGATTGCAAGACTGAAATCAACGACTGAAGGACACAAAGTTAATAAATATTTAACACATTCCAGCCGTCATTCTTCCAAAATTCAATTTGTGAGATCGACAAAGCAACAGCGAGACATGTTGATCCACCGACAGCAAAAGGTGTTCGATTAATCGCTTTAGGAGACATACGGTTCCTTCGCCCAATCAACTAAAGTGTTCGTGGACATGGACACAAGCGTATCATTCAAATAACCGGATAAAGGCATGGACAAAGACAGTCTAGTGAATCAAACTATTACCGCTACCAGCAAGGTGAAGGTGAATAATCTGTTCCATAAAGCTGTTAAAAAAGGCAATGGTTATCGCTTCGTTCCTGGTAGGAGTACAGACGTCCGTTGAAATTTGTGAAACGAAAAGGCTTCACATGTGAGTGAATTGTCAAGAAAACATTGGAACCAATGTGGCCAAGGTATTGTAAGTGATATGCCTCAGCTGGCCTAATCCAACTGAAAGCAAACAGAGCCAGTTATTGTTTAATGAGGCCAATGTAAAATAGTAGTTGATTATTGAGACAACAAGCAAAGTACAGAAAATAGGGCACACGTCAGTCTCCTTATATCTGTTTGGAATGACCATCTAAGAAATCACCCACACGCATATCACACAACCATATCACAGGTCACCATTCAACAAGAAAAGTGTCGACTAGGCACATTCGCAGCACGATTGATATATTGTGCGCCAATAAAAATCTTCAGCAAAAATGACCAGGAGGTAAATAGCTGATGCATTAATCAACAACCTGACGTCCATAGATGAAAAACTACTCGATTCACCGCTTATCCAAGCTGCACTAGAAACAAAACTGTTAGATAGATACATGGTAAAAAGTTGACTAAAACGTTTAGCACAATGGGATGTGTTTTGGCACGACGTAGATACGTGGGGTCAAGTACTTTTAAACATTCCCTCCACTCCTCACTTAACTGCCCATGACCATTTGACGTTGTAACATAACCGTCCTTACCAGCCTCATGTTACATCATCCGAATGCTCTGTTCTTGAATCTCGATCGTTCTGACCTCGTTTATCACGCCCGCATTTTTCACCATTGTTGCCATACCTGCTTGTTATACATTGCTTGTACTAATTTAGCTGTAGTAACAGATGAGATGCGAACCAAATGTTCGTGCACAAGACATCCTACGCTATACTGTTGGCCTTTTTCAAATTTATATCGAGGAGCCACTGCTTCAGACATAGTGAATGTTTGTTGAAACATTAACTGTGTAGTAGTGCTGGTCAGTCTCGATTCCTTTTATGAACGAGTTGACGGAATCGGTAAGGTAAACGTCCCATCCACTCTAAACATAAGCACGTCAGTTCAGTGCATACAAATCAGCAAAATGTTTACAATAAACACTGGCTAATCTTTGATATCGATAGGCAATCGTTGAATAATGAGAACTGTGGGACAGCTTGAATCTGTACCTATCAAATTAATGTAAAATCACGTAAGACAGTGGAACATTGTTTAGCTTATTTCAGTTGGGTAAACAATGATTTACGTGTTACTGGTTGACACTTTGTGTAGGTAGGCGAACCTGTGTTTATTGACGCGTTCAGATATTGGAACATATTCTTACAGGAGATGTTTGATCTAATTTCTTTGGGCTATCGCATGGAACGTTGTCTGCTTCCTGAAACCTAAGTTGTACTCTGTGATCCACGAAAGTGTAATCAGTTCAACCTGATCTACCACTGTGCGGACATTTTAGATTGCGTTTCTTAAAGTAGTCTGTAACCAAACAGAGGACGTGATGTCAATAAAAATGTTCTATATGTGTCTGTTTGATAGGCTATACTAAATTCTGTTGATGAAACATTCAGACGACGTTGTGGTGAGGAGTGAGATTATGATAACATCGGTTCGAGCACATTTCTCAAATTTTTGAATCACCTACCAGTATTTCAAACATTTCCTAACCCCGACACACTCTCGTGTTTGTTCAATGTGGCAATTGGAGATACGGACAAATTTGAAAAAGAATACCACTAACACGTTTGGAACTAGTTGACACCTCGTGACCATTCAATTAGTGCGCATATTAAATTTTGTCAATTTTGATTAATTGTTCCTGACAGCGATGTGTTTGATTTTTGGATCGAATGAACTCCCACCTCATTTATTTTATTGGTAAAATCTGAATTTCCTCTCGGTTATCATTTGTTCAGCATAAGTGTTATCAAGACACACAGTGAACAGTTGTGATAGTGTACAAGTGGATTATAGCAGTCAACTTCTCTGCTATTAATCAATAATCAAAACATCGTTCATTCAATCTAACAATTTCCGTAATTTCAACTTGATTAATCGATGTTAATCTTGGTGTTAATGCCTGATGTTAACGAGACACACATCATATCCCATCTGCATGATTTTATTCAACTTGTTCATACCCATAAGATAACAAGTTTGAGTGTTTTGGTGTGGCCAGTTGATCGTGTTCAGTATGGTGTCAATGATGCGGTGTTCAATGAGGTCTGTTTGAATGAAGGTGGGCCGGAATTCGGCTGTATGTTGTATTGGCGAGTGTTATTGTTATTTATTAAAATGTGTTTCGCGTAACTTCTGTATGAATGCGAGTGCTCTGATCAAATCCAGGTGATGGTTCGTTCTCGTTCTAGCCAATCCCGTGGTTAATGACAATCAACTTATAGTGATTTAGTCTGTAGACCGAAAAGTGTTTTCATGAAAGCTTTCTGAGGGACTGCAGTTATCCAGGATGGCAAAGATCTGAGCTACGTTGGAAGGTGAGCTTCTAAATATCTGCCTATTGATGCGTTTCTGAAAAGCAGAACTTGATCCAACCGGTTTAGCAATATGTCGTCAAACATTGGATCACGATGACGTGATTTCTTGGATAAAAATTTCCCACTAGAACAACTGAAAATTTGACCACAATTTGAAGCGTATGATAGTAATTTTGAACTTTTGATTTCCGTCATCACCAGCTTGAGTCCAGTAAGGAGTCTGCAGTGATGTACATCAATGTCTTCTCAAATCTGTCTGTTGAGAATATGGTTGATGGACTTCTGAGTCATATCCACAAGGTCAATGCTACATGTATCATGGGAACTGTGCATGCATGAACTAGGTGGTTTGTTAACGAGCTGCTGAACCCAACGCCACAGTGTTCTAGTCATGTTATCCGTGCCATTAATCATGTATTTTGTAACATAAACTATTGGAGATTATCAGCTTGCTTTTCATAGAAGACACGGCAATGAGCTGCACACAAACATACACGACAATGCAAATCAGATACCCAGGGGAATGTGATAATGATTATCAGGTCCTTCTCTTTTTCAGTCCCTTCCATTAGCTAACTGATCCCGCCTCTGCGGAACGGGGAAGCCTCCGATGTTTTATTGCGGAACGTAGCTGACAGGCCTCTTCCGAGTTCAGCTGCTGTCGACCTGTAAACAAATATCGAGCGATCGATGTTCCCGCTTCTTTTTGTCTTGCCACCTCCTGACCTGACTGAGACATTGTGGCATCCATGAGCGTTTTGCGAACTCCAACTGAAATGGGTTTGTTGACCCGATCACGTGATCGACACCCCATTCTCACTATATACATGGATCGGCACTCACAGGAAAACTCATGTGATGATGAGAAATGGTATATTCAGCAGTGGTGTCGCAGTTGTGGTAATGGTGAACTGCATAACCAGTTGGGCTGCGTGGAACCTGCGTTTCGTGTCCGGCGTGAGACGGCTATTCAATAGACTATTGCATTCACAGATATATCGTATTCATGATGTTACTTCCGCACTGTGTGCCACAACTTGTCACGCATTCATGGTACCATGTCTTCGGGCACAGCATCATCAACAACGATATCCCGTTTGTCGCCCGTTTTATCCATGCACTCTTATGTTTGCTCCTCAAAATCTGATGCACTTTTCGCACAGTTTCATTGTGGACATGAATGTAGTCTTTGCTAAACGGGTTGTAATGTACACGTCGTTAGGGACAAATCATAATACCCGACGTTTCAATCATATCGGGTGATGTTCGTCAGGAGTATCAGAATTAAAATCATGTTAGTGGAAGGATCGGAGATTACGTGAGGTTCGCCATTGTTAGGTCAACTTGTGTTGCGTCTGAACAAACTGGTCGAAGCCATTGTCCGATCGGTTGTGCACGTTAGTGAGTTTGCAGCAGGATGAATTATTTTCAAACGACCCCAAACTGGCGAACTGATGTTCTAGCATTCGAAGTCAAATGCATCTTAACATAACCATCTGTTAGCTCTGGGGTTTTGAAAAACCCAAATCCATCGGTAATCGGAGAATGTTTAGCATCTTCCCCGAAACTCAGAATACTGATCCAAATGCTGCGTAGAGATAGGTATAAAACAAAATGTATCATCTGGGGATCGGTGACAGGGCAGCACGCTTATCTTCCTCCGTGGTTATTGTTTACATAATATTTTCATCTCGGATGTCGATGGTGAAAATCATATCCCGCACATCTGTGTACGGTTTGTTGAACAGATAGAGTTTATATTGCTCACAAACCACGCCGTTGAAGCATTTGTTGCACGCTGTGACATCCAAACTCTTCCGTCCAAAACTTTGAACATACTGATGCAGTTTACTCAACATGTAAATTATGGGTCGATAACGACTGCTCAGTTGCATCAGCTGTTCATCAATGCTCATCTTAACATCTGTTCGTATAGCATAGAACAATTTGTTGTACATGTTTAATTACTACCTGTGTGGATTCACAACGATTGCAACTACTTTGTGGTCACAGGTTCTGTAGGAACTACAAAGGCTCCTTGTTGTCTGTGAGCAACACTGTGGATCACTGTCTGTTCGAACGATAGCACTTTCTGCGACATTCTGATGCATGTTTGAAGAATGTTTTTTGAACAATCAACGACTGCGACGATGCAAGTTGCTGATAATTGTTGGATGGGTAAATGCCAAATAAACCCTCATAATTTCGAATTGTGTCTGACTTTCGGTGAATGCTGTCATCGTTACGTAATTTCCAGCGGTATATGGCAGTTTAAATCTCTGAAATTTTCGACCCTCTCATTTCCTGTTCGACAACATTGACATTGTGTGCAACTCTCCTATCCATTACATGATAACTCCCCGCTTTTGAGAAGGAAACTTACATCAAATCTATTCTTCTGTTATGTAATTCTACAGCCGTGTTATCCTTACTCCTCAATTTAGCTTGCACATTTTCTGTACGTTCGGTCGACCAAAACGTGGCTCGTTTTTGGGTAGCATGTTTAATACTAGAATTCACACAGTCGAACTCGGCTGATAATGTCCGAATAATATGATTGTTTTCAATCAATTGGAAAACTCAATCTTACAGACTGCTTGACGGACGGTGTTTAAATCGAGTTCAACAATCCATATGTATACATAGATGCCACAGTGGATTTCGGTTATTTTGATTATTTCAAACTGAAGACCACCCGCGTTCGATTTTCGTACACATGCGCAAGAAACGCGTATGGATTTCATCGCCGATACATGCAGGGAAATTGTTAGATGTGTAGATCTTCAACAGGCGTCCAATAGTGGGCGTCAAAATTCTGGTTGCTTTCTCCGCTTTGAATGTGACATTTTCTTGATACCCTACACCCTCTCTGTCCACCATCATCCGCATTCTCTGGTGCTCATTTTCATGATGACCAACTCGAGCATTTCCCGATCGCTTTGAGCAATTGTTCTTTAAAAACTTAAACCATGGAACACTTCACCACGCTTTCATATCAATGCTAATAGACGTACGCTCTTAGATGGCTGAGTGATTACATTGTACCCTTTTTTTATGTTGACTCTGGTCTAACATATTAAACAGTTTCTGATAAGCCCTCTGTGAAACGTTGCAATTTGTTACGGTTCACTCTTCATGCCTACATTATATAACTTCGCATGTTGCCTTGCGTATTGCTGATATAGCCTAGCATCATTATTCAGAAACATAACATCCGCTAGATTCAAAGTAACGACAGACAAGGTCAAGACTCGTTACTTAAATTGTTAGAACAGTAAAAATGCTTGAGCTTGCGGTCGAATAGATGAAAACTGCGACTTAATTATACTACCGTCTACCACATCGTAAGCATTACTTGATATAGTAACGTGGTCAATAATCTCTCCTGATTGAATGGGTACACCAGAATGACTCAAGAAAACTATACATTCGTTTAATTCAACAATGGTTGATATCTTTCTCTGCAGGCATCACTATTCCGACTGACGGAATTTTGTATAGTATAGCCTTAGTACAAGTTATGTCTTTGGGCTATTCTAGACAACAGGAATTAATCACTGGTACAGCATATACTCTGTACTGCATTCTTACGGTTATTGCTAACAGTGTACCAGGTCTAGTGTTATAGATCTTTATAACGCAAAAACTACTGTAGTGCTAGGGATATCTCCATACACAAACAAATATATTCTGGCAGAGTCGTTCAATAAAGCACGATCTTTACTATCCAACCTGCATGATCCTAGTTACTCGCACACTCACGTCTGTGAACCGGAATTTCAGTACACAACACAACGGCGGTTTCCATTTAAACGTCATGTGGAAATTCCGCCATTTTGTGCGTGTGGCTGACGGATTGAGTCGTGGATATTTTGGTTGCCATTTCTCACCCGTTTACTCGATTTGACTGAGTTGTGTCTTGTCCGCGATGTCTGTAACCCACAGGCCACGAGCTCTGTTCATAACTCACTATCGCATCAATATATTTCACCCAGTGTTGGATTAATCGCTCAACCGACCTGGTCATCCATCACACTCAACCCTCCTTTAAGAAACTTGCCGTGTTATTTTCCAGCGTGCCAGGTGTACAGCATTGATCCATCGAACGAAAGGACCTTGGCTGATTTGAAATCTCGTAATCCTGCGATTCGTGATGGTAAGTGGTCCGTTTCGTCGTCTTAAATTTGCTGGGGCCGAATGTTTCTGGTCGGCCGTAAACTCTTACTTTCATCTGGTGCCACTTATGTGTGCTATAACACACGTCATTGTTAATTTAGGTGTTGTGTTTCTGTTTTCCGTTTAGGGGCACGGCATTCTACGTGCTGTCGTTCTTTCGATAGCAAGTGTCCCCTCCTGGTTCCGGATGCACAGACATCAAAGAAAATCTTTGAAATCCTTCCGTATGTAGGCTTACATGAGGAATTCTGCACTGTTGTATGCTCTGTTGTGCGGTGTTCAAATACTACGTCTGGCAATCACTCTTCCCAACTATTGCCTGTACTGTTCGGCCACTCCATTGTACGATTGAACTGCTCCGTCTGCCCGTTCGTTTATGGATAGTACGGTGATGTTCTCAGACGCTGAATACCCCAGTTCCCCAACATCTGAAATTGCAAAACACCGACCCTGATCCGTGATGACTGTGTGGTAATCGAAAGCGAGCCAGGACGTTGTTCATGAAGGCGTGTGCAACCGTTCGGCTCGTTTAATCTGCAGTGGTAATGGCTTCCCCAGGCCATGTGAAATAGTCACTCACTACAGCTACATAACGATTTCCATTTGGGCTTATTGAGAGTGGACCAAAAATGCGTATGCCCTACATCTGTGCGGCTTTCCGTGTTACGATTGGTTGCGCTGGCACCGTTGTCGACATTGTTCTTTGATTCTGTTGGCAGTCAGGGCACGTTCGAATGAAATCGGCCACATGTTTCCGCATCGTGGGCCAAAATACCCTTGGCCGCAGTAGTTTGAACACGGGTTTTCGCCCTTTGTGAACACTTAGGTGTGCCAGTCGAATCACCCGTTCCCTTCCGTTATATGAATTTAATACGTCCGCGGCAGTGGGTTCGATCACAACGTCATAAACTTCTAACTGGGCGGCTTTTGGTTGGAAAACGTTGTCGGACGTAAAAGTTTTTCTCCAACAGCAATGCTGGATTTGCCATCTTCCCTAAATGAAACGACAAATTTACTGTCACTAGCTAGTTCAGCATCAGTGAAAGACCTTACATGGCATTTAACCTTGATATATTTCGATATCAAGATCAACAGCAAGCTAACACAGGCGAACAACAACAAACAACGAAATGTATATATATGCATATAATCAGCATCTCGTACATTCACCTTTTCCGACCAGTTCATTAACACTGCACTGCAGGCTTTCACCAATATGTTGGCAGAAGTAAGTTTTGCACATTATCTGTGTATTGAAAACATCAACTATTCTAGCGAGATGCGTGGGTGATACTTGCCTGAGCTTTTGATCATGGGCATGTTGTCACCATCATATTGGTTGTGTAGGAGATGAGGATTGATAAAACTTGTGCAGTGCAAGTCTGAAACTTGAAGACTCTTTTGTCCTCGACGGTTGTCTGTCATCCCATCCATATATCCGGTTGGAAACTTAGCCTGAATAGCATTGAATATCAGAAAACATCTGCCAGCAATCTGTCTATCTTGACAACTTTCTTCAGTCTGGCTCCAAGGTTTTGGCAATCCGACAGTTCGATGGTTCAGTTTTTTCGTACTGCGAAGACGTGTAGAGCCAGTTAGCATTTTCAGTTGAACCTCGATCAAAAACCAACTTGTGTTGCTTTCATAAAGTAAACGTCATTTATAAATAGTCGCAGCTGTCGCTTTCTCACTGACCGTCCTGCTGGCCGCTTACCAAAAGAAGCAATATACTTGCCTTTCGCTTCTGTTAAGGCTGGACAGTGGTGCACACTATTATCACTCTAGGACTACAACTTCGGTCACGCTTTCCTGAAGCAACAGTATTTGCCACTACGTCTGCCATCTCGAATTGGGGCATGAATGAACTACCACATGTACGTTCCCATTCTTGATCGCCTGCGAATAATGCTCGAATTATCCGGATCGCTTCAAGGACAGAGAACACGTCTTGATGGTTTCAATACTTGATTACATAAGTAGCGATGTTCAACTTACATCCACCAAAATCTCTTATCACTCATCAGCAGTCGAAATATCATCTAACTAGTTTTATGATTTCTGGGGGTCTCAAAGTGAAAACGCCAGAATGGTATGATCATCGGCCGGAATTAACAAGACATTTGCTGTGTTCCCACATGAGAACATCGAGCAGCAAGTGCACTACCCACTTGCGAACGTACTTGAGTATGCGCAATCGATAACACACCTACGGTTAATGTGAAGGATTCGTGATGGACTCCTGGCCGGAGTTCAAATCCCAGCCAACGAAAATACACATACCAATGGCGAACTCAGACGAGAGTGAATCACGAATCTAGGAGGACTTTTTGAAATACGCTAGCCGAGAAATACGGATGCTGCAATCATACATGAGTGACGTTTAATCTGTATAAACCAAATTCCACTACTACACAGCAGAAATACATTATTGTTAGCTATCTGGACTGCGTCACATCCTTTAGACAGCGCTACCGAAGTGAAAGGGGAAAGTAGTTTTAGTAGATTATGCCACGTAGACACTACATCCTTGCACTCCGCTCTGCAGTTCACTTTTGAAAACATATGGAATGGAGCACGCTTGTACACCCCAACTATGCCCGTTGATCGGTAGTTCTATTAATTGCCATGTAGGGGACCGAGTGCGACAAGCTCCCGTCTTTGGGATACGTAAATCTGCATCTATGTTATTTTCTGAGCCAAATTTTCCTCACGACCATGACGACTACTGCAACGCACTGTAGTTTGTCGCTGGTTTCCTCGTCTGCCCTGCTGCTCGCTTCAAGTAGAAACTTTCATATGTGGAAGAAGGTGTATGTTGTGTTGTGCCTGCTCAGAGAATATGCAGGTCCGTGTGATGCGCAACTCTGTATGACTTACCAGTTCTGTTGTCGCATTACGTTCGTTGCCTCGCTTTTGTACTAACCCATTCAATTAGGGTAATGTGACTCTTCTAGATGGACTAGTCGTCCTTCCGCTTGGTCACACCTGTGTGTTGCTTACGTGTTACCATCTATTGTGAAGTTGCGTTTACTTGATACGAGCAAAATTTTCTTTCATGTCATTCAATCGTTCTTCCCACCACAAAACCGTTCTACAGTTTCACCCTAGTCTTGTTGGTTTTCTGGTGTGGCAAACACAGTCAACGATAATAGAAAAAGTTTACACATATGATGACATGTGGCGTACCCGAGATACTGAAAATTGAATAGTCTACAACAGAACCATCTACATTTATACGGAAATAACTTATTTATTTCCATATGTACGGAGGTAAGAGCGAACTTGGCGATCATACCGGAGTTAATACCATTCGTTCTTTTTAATTTTCGTAAATAAACATTTGGCGTCAGTTCATTAACATTAATGAACACCGAATATGACATTTCCGTTTAGTAGACACGGCTACAGTGCGACAGTGGATTATGTGAGAATATGCGTAATCCACAGCCTATATAACTAAGTGTTCAACAGATATTACGATCTACTATTCAGTTGACAGTGTGTTCCATATGGAGGCATACACATTAGCAGCTGTTAACGACTTAGCGTGCCTGAAACACCAGACAGTTTCACAAAACACTAGTAAATCTAATTTCGGAACAATGATTAGCATGCCATCCGTAATCACGTTTGGTGAATCCATTTCAAATATGTTACGCAGCAAAAGGAAAATCTTTCCTCGGTTGGCAGAAAGCGGTGGTCTTTAACAAATGGAATCCATCCTTCTGTGTACAGAAGGTCTTTTTTACTAGACTACTCTAATGAATGATATATACTGATGTTTGTGTATCTGTGCATGGCAGTGTGTTGGTGAACTAATTCAGCTGACGTTGTTCTCGGTTCAAACACCATGTAAATATCCAATGTTGCATTGATCTAAACCAGTCACGCAATTTGGCTATCCACATGCTGCTGTATGATGTGTGCATACGAATGAGGACGCAGCAAATGACTACGGATCTCGCTACCGCAGCATCCAAATTTGCACTGAATACCAATGTTGGTCAGGCGGTCTCTTTGCTTTAACCTTCTCTGAACGGAAATTCTACGTCGACGCCCGAAACTCACGTCAGTAGAGATGTTGTGGATAGAAACCAGATTTTCCATTTTTAAGGTAGCATTTTGTCGTTGGATCTATCCATAGACTTCAAATTATGAGCTTGCGTGACCAAAGCTGACTCCGCTCTCGAAAGTCTTGCAAGCCGTTGTCGGAAGTTTTAATCAGAACCGATTACTCTCCAGAGCTACCGTACTGTCCACATTGTTGTACAACAGTTGAAAGTGTACAGCTTATCAAAAAGGTGTGCGGTAGCCAAGCCGCTTTAATCTGTGGTTCTTCGTACGTTTCGTGATATTGTTTGTCAAGCAGCCGTGGGTGGAATCGTACCCAATGAATACACCCAGCCAGTTTCATCGACCAGGACACGCAGGTCAGAATACTGAGGACCGCAGCTCCTAATGCTATCCTGGCAGTTAAATGTCTGCAACTTGAATCCTGAAAACCAGAAGTTGGCATACCAAGAGTTTCTGGTAGATCATAGAAGGATACATCCCTGAGCAGAACACTCTGGAGTACTGTAAGTCTACACACTTCCAATAAGTCAATAAATGATGGTTGTCCAGTCCAGTATTCAAACGTTTTGTTCGAAATGGAACTTTGGGTTCCATTGGTCGTGGTAACGCGGCCATGTGGCGCTGCATCGAACACGGCCAAGGATACGATGACCATCCCGACATGTTCACACTGAACTGTCGTATAGGCTTCGTTCGTATCAACCTTGTGTGCAAACCACTCAAACTCTGCTCTGGAATCTCGTGTCATGCTGGCTAGCCGCTTCTTTTCTTTAGCGTTATTGGTACACTCTGTTATGAAGTTTTGTTAAATTTCGCGGCTAGAAATTAAGCTTTTGTTTTAACACTTCTATCTGGAAGTCACTAATACTCTACTGTTATATTGAACTGCGTGTCGTTTTACAGTTCAAAACGGTTACCTAGCTCTTTGAGTAAACTCTTCCCTTTGCCTTGGAGAAATAAGGGTTTCATTTATATATCAGACTACCATTGTGTTAACAGCATTGATTTATCGGAATACAAGGGCCTCTATTCACACTGCTTTGTTCTTTCAGGTTTATACTGGATACAGAATGCGTGAACGGAATCAAACGTGGTGCAGCGGAATTTGCGAACGCGTCGTTTTGACCTCCGTCATTGTGAGAGTACAATGGAGCAACAGAACACTGAGGTTACTGAATTTGTCGTTTTGCTTCAATAAACATATTCGGTTTCTCTGTGTAAACCCACAGACTGTATCTTGTAATCGGTTAAATGCGGAGACTTGTGTTGAAGGGATACATTTCACAAGACACTCGTTATGCCTTCTTTATTCAAAAGTTCCCTTGAGAAAAATCTGGTTATATTACTTAATTGCTCTCTTTGTCTCTCCTAAGTCATTGGCTGACTTGATTAATGTATTTAGACACACTCATGTCTGCAGACCAGATGAGCAAGTTTGATTTAAACTAACAAAATTGCAAAATGATTCTTTCTATTTCTCATCGTATTTTGTTTAAAATAATTGACCTCTGAACTGCGTCAAAGAACGCATCAATGAATGCGTTTGGCATACTCAACTGTTGCTGACCACTGTTCTCAGTTGTGGAGTGGAACAGGTTTTACAATTGTCCTAAAACTATAGCCCTCTAGAGTATCGTTTTCACTGCAGTGATCCAACTTAGTATTTTAACTACATACTTCGATTACACAATCACACTCTCTTTAACATAACTTCTTACAGAAATTAATCATCAGCCTTGAATATTGCGTGATCGAATGTTTGACCTATCCAGTTGTCACCATTTTGAAGAGACTAGTGAGTGTTTCAAAACACACCTGAGAAAGAAGCCAGGCAGAAAACCATTTCATAACGTCATCTGTTCCAGTTCCCATCTGTCCGGAAGAGACACTTCCTTTGTCAGCATAATAAACATTGAGCAATATCTGATCGTGTGTTTCTTGAACTACATTAGTGCTGTGAATGGTTCGACGTTACAAAGGTTCGTGACGAATTTACCGAACAAAAATTGAACCGAGTTACTTGTCTCTGTATTTTTAGGGTGAGATCCATTTGACAGTTTCATATGAACCTATACAATGGTTGATATGTTAATAATTATATTCAGATGTGTTTATGATTGGACAACATACATCTTACCTTAACACCTCTAAGGAACCAAGAATGTTCCGTAGGGCAAAATCAACCTTCCTAATAAGAAATACAAGAATTATTAGAGGGCGGTATGATTTTGGACTGAAACACGTATAAACAGGGTAATTTACCGTCCCCGGCCGGCAGGTAACAGATACAAGCAGGATGCACCAATTCAGCGAGGCAATAGAGAGAACAACTGTAACGTTTTACTTACATGTCGGACACGCACGATCAACCATACATGCGGTCTGTTCGTTCCACTTGGATAAACCTTTCTCACAAATCACAAATCTAAAAGTGAGTTGATGGTATTTGCTGACCGTTTACAGACCAGTACAAAAGTGTGAACATAATCGGTACATGGACGGGTGATCAGATGTCTGATTGCTCATAAGCACGCTGACCACAACAAACTGAATATGCATCTGGTGGTTTTAAAAAGTTTATTTCTACATATGAGCATCTACCCGACTATTTGTATAATATTGTGTCCCGTAAAATAACGCTTGAGTTGCGCAGGTGATTGTGAGAAAGTTTCGAGCTGAACAGTTAAACGAAAAAAAAGATGTGATTGAATACAAGCGAATTGTGGTTAGTACCGTCAGTTTTCCTTAGTTGGCGATTTAAGCACACATACTCTACTTAAGTCCTAAGTGCACTCCGCTTCACTCCGTTACAGTGTGTGAAGTTAACCCGGGAAAGGCCTACATAAATTTAATGCGCGGTATTAAGAACCTTAATAGAACACCCAAATGAGATCTGGTCAAATATGATACAAATCCTCAGGTCTTACGTTCATACTGCGTGCAGACAAACCAGGACTTGTTGAATTTATATACGTTTAGATTGTAACGGTTATCCCGATAACTATTCTTATGCGATTTTGAATCGGGAAAAAGGAATCAACACCACGGTTATGACTGAGGCTTAGTGGAATATTTTGGTTTGTACCCAAGGTTAGGGATAAATCGCTTCCAGTGTGAAAACCTGTTGTATTGCACAGTGCCTTCAAATACACACACTGACATGTAGCTCAAATGTCTCAGTGGACCATGAAGTCTTTTGAAAGCACAGAACATCGATACTAAACTTTCAAAATGTGTATGATAACTCTTAACGTTCTGTTTTGAGTAGTACGCCTTAATTTGTGCCTCGTCAACGTGAATGTAACAATGAACTCCTAGTGCCCGGAACACACCTCTGATACTGAAGAGTCGCTCGATCGTTGTTTGTTAAGAATCCAGAATGAGGTTGGTTTTCCATACTGTGAAGCATATTACTGAAGATACGAAAGAACAAAGCACCAACAGTACACCTTGTTCGTTACTTTGCGAGTAAACATATGTTGGAGCTATGCGCAGGTGTAACTAACTGTGACATTCTAGGCGACAGACAACACAACAGATTAAAGGTAGTTTAGACTAACATACTCCTGCTCTGGTCCAGCAGAGACGCAGTATTTGAGTTGCCGGCCCGTCTTCAATCAACGAGGTTTGCTGGGAACAAGTATGATCTGACTGTCTGCCAAGAACAACCAAATGTACAACTGTTAGTCTTCGTAACCAGGATTTTATCATGTAAATGATCACCACGTTTTTTATTCGCTTATATGCAAACGACCATCTTACAACCAGTCCACAAGTCCGATCGAGGGATACCTTAATGCATTTTAAATTTCGCTACAAGTTACCGTCTGACAGCAGAGACACGGTCTTCAACGTACCTGGAAGTATTGGAGAAAAATTGAAGCTCTGCATAGTAAACACGTGAGACAATTTTTCAGCGGACAAAACTGTTTCCGATCAATTATCATTTTAAGCTGTTATAATTACACATCAAGTCAGGTAACAGTAAAAGATGTTATTGATCAAGACTAATGCGAGGGCAAGGCGATTGAATAAAACACATACACGACTTCGTTTTGGTTATCCTCACAAGCGAGGTAGGTTTTTAAGAAGCCGGTGTTGGAGCGGGTGATCAAATTGTCGAATGGATTGAGTGTACTTATTTGGCCATGATAATCGCAGTGTGAACGAAGTGTTTTTGAACACACAAATCCGGGTGGCGTAATCGGACTTCGACCGCCTAGGCTGCAGATAGGATGCACCACTTGCTCATTCGCGACTCGATGGCCGGGACACGGTAGATGATGCAAAACACCCTCTCTGTGTATGTCTACCGGTCACAGTCCACCAGGTGGGCCAGAATGGATTAACAAGACCGTTACCATATCACCTCTCGAAGCAATCGGGATCTTAGACATTAGTCAAAAGCGAATGTCACTGGTAGTCAAAGACAGTGTGCAACTTAGTTATCCTAAGAAAGCGTGATCAAAGTTTAAGTCTCCGTCGCAAAATGTGTATCTCACTGAAGAGCTCTAACGGAAAAAACCCGAATTCAAGGCTCTTTTTTTAAAAGGATCTGGTAAAATATTTATAGAAAAGTGAAATGGTGTATGAAAGGTGTTCAATTATTGTGTCAAAAATACTTCCTTGAACAAGATATTTTCTTGAACTCTAGGTTAGCGCATAACTTATGCAAAGTATCACTTGTAGTCTGTAACTATGAGATTTCACCATATTTGTGATTAAGGGAAACAAATTAAAACTATGATGGAATACCTATTCCTATTCTATCGGATAACCGACCAAGATAGTAGTGGGTGAAAATAATTCATTTGAACTGTATATTAACCAAATCAATTACAAACTGGTTGACTGGCACTATAACCTTGAAATCTCAGACCAAAGTAGACATTAGTCAAATCAATCTATTGAAATACTTCAGATCCAGTATAAAAGTATTTTCAAGTTTATGTGCAACAGGCGAAGCTACTTGATGATGGAAAAGATTGTTGTTGAAGTTTTTTAGATATCACTAACAGCTGCATGTGATTTCCAAAACCTGTGAGGGATCTATTATGATACCTACTGGATGGTGTTCGGTAAGCGCTCATTTCTGCTTCATGCATTTTTGTGAGCCACAACTGAATCAGAAATTGAGAATAAATGAGACTGAGTGATTGCGTCTGGATTCTGGGTTTTCTTAATTGTCAGTCTCCTAAATAAGCCCGTGAATGCTATAAACGCCTTATGAGAAAAGTGCAAAATGGTACTTTACCGTACGAGCATGTGACCTAAGTTAAGGTGTAAGATCAAAGATTCTGGACTAAATCATGGCTACTTTTGACTATAGCAGTGATATTTTTTCAGGACTACGAATGAATGGGACTTTCCGGAAACCGAGTCAGCCATGTTTGAAATTAACACCTGCCCAGGACAATTGGTGCGTTCTATGGAGCCATGACAAAAACGCACCGCTGTCGAAGTTTGGCTAAAAACCAAAAGATTAATTCAGCGCGACGCTATTTTAACAAAAACGGTCGGCTGCCAGTACAATATTCGAGTTACATGCTTTCCGTAACGTTGCTGTTGTCAAAGGCCCTAAAACCGCTGTCAACAATGGAGCAGGTATGGACATAAGCAGACACTACAACTGTACATTGGGTTGTTTGGCATCTGCAAATTAAATTTGGAGAGAGGAGCTAAACAAACTATACACGATCAAAGAAGCTCACCGTAACTTATACAGCCACCCTGAGATTAACTTCCAATGCAACTATACCGACTACAACAGTCTTTAAGTTGCTTGATTTGGAATGATATTGTTCAACCGAGGTCATCGGTGACGATAGTTCAATTTATAAATTGCACACATAGCTGCTAACCTGAACCATTTAAAACATTAATTCTAACTGTTTAGGCTTCAAAGTGAAGTACGTGATATACTGTGCACACTTACATTTGTAGGAGACCAGGTCTGAGGAATCCCATTTACATATCCCAGTGAATATTTGGCGGAATTTGACTTGATGTGCTCCATGAACTTGTACTATTGCCGAAAAGCCACATTCTAGATTCAATAGTTCACTGTATGTCAGACTTAAGCCTATGGGGACGACGTGTGAATATTATCCACCGACAGATTCATTGATTCTAGTTATTGGTCTGTGGGTGAATGATCAGACAAGATAAAAGCACGATTCCTCCTGTGGTGGACTGAGTCCAGTTCAAGCCCCACAGAGCGTTTCATATGGGGTTTTAAGGCTTGTTTATTCAATATAGATATTTATTAAGAAAAGATGCCACAACTCATAAAAAGTGCTTCATAGACGGAGGAATTTTTTATCTGAATAGCCAGGCATCAACGAATGCACAAAAAAGCTAGGTTTGGTCGGTTTGGAACAAATAACTTGGTGAAATTGGTCAGTCGTCAATTCCAGCCGATGCCTAGTTTCGAATCTATCATGTATGATGCGCTCGCTGATGTGATATTCACCTAACGAATCCAGTAAGCCCTTGGTGTTCAAGTACCAATTTTGCCTGTGGTACAGTTTCAATCATTAGCTGTTATAACATGTCAGTTACTGCATTTTGTAAGCAAGTCAAATACAGTGATTTTCATCACATTTTCCAAAATCAATTTCCCTATTAGATAATATGATCATAGGGCATTTCTATTAACCTCATCAGATTCTGTCGCTCCTTACTGAGTGTAATTAATGACTTTGTAAAAACGGTACACTTTCTTCCCAATAAAGAGATGTTAATCTTGGTGCCGCCACACTAGAAACCAATTCTTTACAACCTTTGTTGCCAAGCGAATAAATGCTAACTAACCAACCATTCGAGATCTTTTCTGACGAAACAGCAAATTGGTATGTTTGAAGTCTGGCTAGTTAAGAACTAAGTTACAAACTGCTGTTTTGTTTAAATTCACGTAATGGAAGTTTGGGTATTAAAGAAAAGTAAAGGCGGAAATATTTAAATTCAGTTTGGCAAACCGGGATAAAAAATAAAGTTACACCAACGCAATGGCATCCTCAACCGTAACGTGAGAACAGAACGACGACTGACAACTAAACAGTCCTAGTTTGTCTCACAATTTTCATAATCTATACAAAGCTTGTTTGTCTGAAACTCAGTCCGCGTTGTAAATTTTTTTTGCTTGTTGCTGAAAAGAAAGAGTATGGTATAGATTTGCAAAACGTGTTCACAAATAATACAGCCCTTGTATTTTTGACAGATGTGTGAAGACTGAGAATTCCTGAGGATGTTGCAAATTGCATTTTGTCCAGTTCCTTTATATTTTCTAGGGGTTATCACATTTATATAACGTTTCTAATGCAACCTAAACCTGATTCGTTAACAACATGTCCCAGAAGAAACTATGAGTATAAGAAGATAACCAGGATCAGTTCGGTGAACTAAAAGCAAAAGCGGTCTATAACGACTAGTTGGCAGTAGGGCGAGAAATGACATGTGTTTACGGTAACCTACAAATAAACAAGGCTTCTGTAATGATGTTTGTAGAATTGATGTGGAGTAACTGACATGTTCTTTCAACAAGCCATACCAAAAATAACCGCAAAAGACTTATTTTGTCTAGTTTTTCGTATTTCTATGCTGAAAACTATAGTATCCTGATTGGTTTATTGTCTCTCTCTCTCTCGGGCGCACTAGTGCTAACCAATCGTTTTAGTAGTTTTAGTAGTTCATAAAACAGTCATTTAGAACTTTTAGTGTATACTTAGTTAAATCTAACGTCTACTAAAGACTACCGTGTCGTTTACTGCAAATGCACTACAGGGGCTAGCACAACTCACTGTGGTGAAAGATTCTATACTGCTTATTTGTTCTCAGTGCACTTGCTCAGTGCGGTTTGATTCAAAGGTAGATGCTATGCCTGAAAACTTCTTCTGTTAAGTTTATCATCTAGTCTATCTCAACCCGACAGGGTGTCGCAAACAACGTTCTTGCTCTTCCAGAGAATGGAAAAATGTCGTCTTTTTGTAGTCTTTCACATACGTGGTAGAGCATAGACGGTGTAAAATCCCCCTCTAAGCGATAGTGTATTCAACCGAATGTACATCCTGTGAAATGAGGTTGTCTCACGAATCCATTTTAGTTCTTATCATCTTTCAGCCTCTGTCGATTTATTCGTTTCCTCCCAAAGCACTTGCGTGTGCACGTGCCCGTATGACTTGTTTTGTTAGGATCAACACGAAGTCACACGAGCTTGTGAAGAAAACATGTTAACGACCAGTAGATAAAGTGGACTGACAAAAGCTTTCCTCAATCTTGCATAGAAGTTTAAACAATATTAATTACCCGGCCCAGTGCACGATTCACTAGCAAATGCGAGCAAACTTCCAAAGTGTCGCCACCTCGCCATTCTCTTGATGTAAAAGACTCAGCAACTTTGTTGCTAAACTTTGATATAGTTCGCTGTGTCCGGCCTTTCTTGTTAATATGTGTCCAGCTTAGCTGCTGTCCCATTTTAATCTAATGAATGCCAAGGCTAAATGAAGTGGACTCAGCCAGTTGCGTTATGACTTGTGGTTTCTCTCCCAAGTGCCCCAACACTTATCGTAAGGTATCTAGTTTGATTTCATCCGAACGCTGCTCATTTAAATGAACATGACAAAAGATGTTGACCTGAGGACAGTTCACACTGACGATGACAATTAGCACCATCCAATTTTGGGTGAATTCTGTTATCTGTAGCCCTCTGCGATCACTTTTTGTTCGATCACGTCAAGCTTCGTAGATTGAGGTGGACAGACTTGACATGAAATGCTGAGTTGCGGTGAATCACTTGTATTTCGCTACAGAATATACATCATGCAATGACATTTTGATTACAATGACTTTCTGATGAGTAGTAGGGGATTTTGATTTTCATATAGATTGAACATCACCCACAATTGATC
>JTDE01000745.1:44828-83850 GCA_014338405.1 Paragonimus skrjabini miyazakii
TGCAACGTAATTAGCTGACCAATTGATCGCGCATCCCGAGCGTTCCGGAATACGCGCCGGCGGTAAAGTCCAGTAATCTGCTTTGCCAGTCAAATAGACGCTGTTACAAACCTGGGTTTGAACAGAAAAATCCCTTTGAAAACTACAGCAAACGGCTAGCAATAACTATCATCTAACAATCGTTACAGAATAAAACCTGCTGAGCTCTATTTTATATCAGTTTGCTTAGATTTGCCAATTCTTGCTTGCCTGCGATGTCTCTTCTAAAGGGCCACTTGTCACATGATCGAAGACCAACAGTGTGTGATGGGTTGTGGATTGCTAAATTTCTTTCGTAAGCCCAGTTTTCTTGCCAAATGAGCTATCACGTTCCCCAGACCTCATTAAGAAAGAACGCACAGAATTAATTTTTAGCATATTGCCCATACTGAAATCGACCGCTGCAACTAAAAGTGATAGTTCATCGTTCATAAAATGGTTTCTTGGTTTCTCCTGATCCAACTTGCAAATTTTACATTGGTATACAAATAAAGTTGTTGCCACATTTTGGGTTTCACTGTGTTCCGGCAATGTTCGTGTATGTTTATTTTTCATGTTTCTGTGTAATCCGTCATTTTTCACTCTACCCTTGATTTTTTGTCGACGTATAAAAAACGGAAAACAGTCGACTATATCCAAACCGTCTCTCTTCTTGTATAAAACCAATATTTTACCGTTCCAGCACTTCACATTTTTGAACTAGTGTCGAGGTTTAACAGATCGGATGCTGAGTGTTGCCAGGCGACTGGTTTCAGCATGTGTGTATGGCATACTAAAGTAGAATCAGGGTTCGTCCGTCATATAGACTTCACGGTTACCCTCTAAAGACTCATCTCCTTTGATGCATTAAAATACATCTATTAATCGCTGGTAAGCATTGATTGCACAAACAGCTCAGGAACAACAAAAAAACGCATATGTTCGTCCTGCCAATACAGAAACTTTTAAGAACAATCGGGCGTCGTGACAAATTAAAAAAACTAGGTGTTAATGAAATAATCCCAAATTGGGGTAGCAATTAGCCATAACCAGAAACAGGTAGAGCTAGTGTTTATTACCAATAAGTAGTTTGGCAGATTACTTCATTTAGAAAAGGCCCAACAGTGAACAATTTGGGCTTCGACTGGATTCGAACCAGAAACAGAATGTCCAAACGTGGCAAGCACTCTACCAGCTGAGCTACAAAGTCACGCTTGGTTATGGGAACTACGCATTTGGATTCAGTTATTTAGAGGTCCTAGTGTATCATGTGACATCCACAAAACGATCTACGCGGTCCACTGAACCGTCAGCATTTCTCAGGCAGTTCACGCTGCAATCTACCAACGCCATGGTTGAACAGTGAAGCTGCATCACTAATGAGCTATTTCGATTTTTTGTTTATTTATAATAGACCAAATTCTGACATTTCTGGGCTCTGGTTGGATTGAAACAATCCACAGAAACAGCATGCCGGAACAGGGGCACAAGTTATACCAGATGGGCTGCAAAGCCAGGCCGATAGTTCGCAACTTTCACATTTAGACTGTTACTCACCCATCCCATTGTCTCATAAGAAATTAAACCTCAAACAACATTTTCTACAAGCTTTAGCACAACGGCTTTTGTGGTCAACACTTGTCCTGTCAGTTTCGAACGGTTATGGTGACCAATACAACCTGCGGCATCTGGCCCCATTTGAGCCCCAAGTAATGCTGTTCGCTTGTCAGGACAGCACAAACCATTTCATCAGTCATGGATACAACAACTATTAGATGTGGTTTTAATTCCGCACCACAGAGTGAGGACAAACGAACTACTGACGTTCAGAACAAGTCAGTTCAATCAGAACATGTGGTCAAGCAAATCCGGCTCATACAATCCAACCGGGATACTGCCTTCAGTTAATTATAAAAACAATCATCCCCATTACAAATTTAATATGTTATTAAAAATGGTTTCTAACTGCCGAATTTCTGATTGGTTACGCGTTCCATCTCATTTAACAGGGGACTAATATTTAGCAAGTCCATGAGTTACCATACCTTTATTATAAGTGCATTTGTATTGATGGTTAGACCTAATAGTCTTCAGTAGTTAAGTGGATCTTCTCAAACGTCTTGTGACCAAAAGTGGTATTAGGAAAGCCATTTGCAATAAATCGTTTTTGTACCCTACCGACACTTTTGTTACGGTCTAATTTCCCTATTCATGGGTACCGAAATGAAATAACGTATGCGGTAAAGAGACGTCAACTAGTCAGTCCTACAGTGTAAGGACGATGATACACCTTATAGCGCAAGTCAACCGGGAAAAAACGCAACAATGATCCCAAATGCATTGATGGGGCGTTAAATCTACCTTAGCAAAAATACAATGTCTAGAGCAAGATAAGCTCCAGCATTTAGTTGGTGAGTAAAAGTTGTGTTTTGGTGGTTGTTCCAGAAACTGGTACCTAGTACGTGGTCTTGTTTTGCAAAATTTAATCTCATAGACTCCATCGTCGTAGATAACTTTTACGATAACAAGTTTTATTGTCCGTGCGGCATAGTGCAGGAAAGATGCCGAAAAGAATGGCTATGTCCTATTCTTTTCTATAATCTGTTCGAAGTCTGGGCTGGTCGATTTCCTATAAGCACTCTCCTTGATCATCTTGAATGACGGATAAGAATTGTGATTGTGCACTCAAACACACAGATCCGACAAGATATGATAATGCACCAGGAACTTGATTGTTGAAACGTCACCATCACCCATTCCAATGTTTTACTCCCTACTAGTGAATTATTCATAGTATACATTGAGGGTGTTGTAATAATGTACAGCTCAGAAGCCATTGATGAGGACTAGGCGGTGTACATCAATATGTTTGTTCTGATATTGTTGATCAGTTGGCCTGAATGATTCAACGCTAAACGTTCGAAGAATCTGATGGCAAAATTCACGTTTGGGTGTACAATAAATAATCGTGCCAATAGTCCCTTCGTCCACCGCAAACAATCGGTCGTGGCCACTTAGCCGGGAGAGGCTTACGACCTTGATTCTCTACAGAACAGAACTGCAGTAACTGACGAACTGACCACCTAGATTCTAATGTTAGACGATAAGAAAACTTTGGTTGCATTCCCGAATGGAAAAAACGGTTAAATCGAGAGAATCCGAGTTCACGTCACTCAACTATTTTTCTGAACGACCTCGGGAAATCAAGGGCAATTTTCAGAGTGGTTTGATAAAGAGCAACGCCAGGGATCCCTGGTCCATCTTCTATCTATCGATTCCAAGTCTATTTCTATTGACACCGCCTCATTCGAACCTCAGTTCAAACTAATTGAAGGTCGTATCATCTGTAGTCTTTGCAACCTGGGAAACTTTCTATTTCCAACTTCGCAAGACTGTAAATTGTGAAGTTGTTTGACCGAGACTACTGTCATGCTTAGATGCATCGTCAAACCATACTCCGGGTGTCAGAATGATGTCATATATCTACGGTATAGCAGTGATAACGACAGCATTGTACTGGTACTTCCACGACAAATCAACAGAACATGCGGTAATTCAGCCAGTTTTCCCTGTAATATTTGTGGCCTATCCCTGGAATATAAGCGTGATCTCGACTACCGTGTTATTCCACGGCAAGGGCGTCGAGGAGAGTAAATTCTTCCAGGTTGTGAGTAACTCTGCTGGCTAACGTACTTGAAGAATCAAAAAACACTTGTTTCACTGGTAACTGATGGAAGACAAAGCGATCTAGCAGCCAGAATCTGCGTTACCAGGAGGTTAGTCGAGGACTTGTTTTATTTGTCGTTCTAGATCACGCTAACTAAACCGATTCACATGAGGAACACAACTTAGACTGATAAGTGTCTTGTTGGCAACAGCATAATGTCTAGAGCAAACGCAAGCGCATAGTGTTCAATCGGACCATCGCCACTATTGAACATATAAACACAAAATGGCTAGCGGTGTGACGAATGCAATGGCAAGTGCACTTGATATCTTTAGCTGGTAAGTCATCAATATACCAACTTTAAAGTTGTCAACGAAAAGGTCTTGAGGATAGGCGCATCTGGTCATGTGTACCATAATCCTTGTCACAAACTAGTCATGTTAGGTAGCCGAATTAAGTTCTTCCTGGTCTATGAAAATTCAAGGTGCAAATGGCTTCCTAACTTATGCATTATTTACCTTGCATTGGTTTACTGAAAGCTAATGTTCACTTTATGGTATACGTAATAAACAAAATTTATTTGTATGTGTGCAATCAATACTTTATTTTGTTCGCTTGACATCGCAATAGCTTGCTACGCGTCCACCCATATAATATATCTTTCTCTTTAAACACCACTTTGGGTCATCTGAATATCTGGCCCCGAATTTACTACTCTAGACTCTCCATTTTGCTAGCCAATATGAGTAGGCATCTACTCGGTCCTGTTTGTATGCGAGTACTCGTATGGATGTGTGCACTTTGTCTGTCGAAAGTTCTCAATGATTGGCTAAAACCTACTATCTCCTCTTTCCCATGGAATTCACAAGTCAACCGTTCAAACAGCCATTTTCGGCACTTTTATCAAGATTTCTAGTCAGCAGAATATGTAGGAGTCAAATATATCAAGTAGAACATGTCAAAGTGGTAATACATTAAGAGGCTTATCAATGTTTGCTGAAGAAAAGTAATGCTGGAAATATATTTTCCAAAAGTGGCATACAGACTTTCATTCACCCTTCATTAGTCTCTAATCTGCCGCATACCTATGAGATTCACGATATTCGTATGTAACAGCAGAAACGTTTGACCAGGACGAATCAAAATAGTTGTTCGTAAAAGCGATACCGTATGATACGTTTGTGATGCACGGGTCAGTAAAAGTTAACTGAATCTCAATTAACAACCAAAAACTTGGAACTTACACGTTCCGGAGAATAAGTCACTGGTCCTGTCACAAGTTGTTTTTGTTGATCCAACTCCACAACACGTGCACTGGACATCATTTGAGTGAATTCTTCTAGCCAGAATTTGAAATCGGTCTGTAATAAATGTGCACTTTTTGTAATAGAGTTTTAATTTTGAAATTTGTACTATATATGGATTTCAAGAAAACAGCACATCGTCAGACATTTCTAAATTAGCAGAAACTCGAACTTAAGTGTTTGTACATCTGCTCTGATTCAATTTGTTGCAAACGTGGATCAGCTCACGACATACTTAACGATTTACCTATTTCAAATTATGAAACTGAGAACAAGCAGAGCGCTTGCCGCGCTTGGACATGGTGTTTCTGCCACTGGTTCGAATCCAGTCAAAGCCCTGATTTTTCAAACATAAAATCATAAATCTGTCGAACTACTTAATAGTAATACAAACATTTCAGTTTGAGAGAATCAATTTGCATTATATTCAACAGGATATAAGGGAGACAAAATTCCAGGTACAGTTAACCGATTGTCGTGATGAACCAGCCAGCTTTCAAAAAAACAAATTATTTCAGAACATCAATTGGTTGTCGGTAAACAAACGTGCATTTAATTACCCGTCATCTGCAAGCATTTTTGTTTGTTCTAGTTCATGCCTATCAGTACCGGAAATTGTAATTCCCAAAAATGGGAACATCTAAATGACCACGCTGACTTGGCTGTTTTCAAGCATAACTACGTATTAACTCTGAATATTCACAAACACTTTTTTAACTCTGGTACGAATGCAATACTTTGTAAAATGTGGTCGCTCTGAAAATCATGGAGGATTTCTTACTCAATTGTTTGACATGTACCGTAGTAGTTTACATTAGGTTGACAACCTACTCATCTCTGGTTAGTTGACGTGAAAAGTTTTTTACCAAAACGAAAACGCAAGATTCGTCTTCGTTTACTGAATTGCATGCAGTATTTTGCTTCTACTTGCAAAGCACATGGGGAACAATCACTTACTGGGTGTTTTGTATTACTGATACACAGTGGAGATTCTAAGTTAGTTACGTTGCACGTCATTCACCAAGTTTTATGCTACTAAACCTCGGTTAGAAATTTGTGGGGAATATCTAGAGCTGGGTCATATGACCGTCACGGCTCCTGTGAGCACAGTAGATGGCTCAATAACGAGCATGACTGAATACCTGTGTCAAATGACCACTTCGAGAATTTGGCACCCAGACTACTACGATTTAGCCACGTTACACAGTGGGCAGCCCATCGATGATGAATTGCAATAGGTGTATATCAGCCTATCACAGGAGCTTGATTTCACAGACTCGATCTTGCTTCGGATAACATCTAGTAGATCTTGGTATGCAGTTTCTAACTGATTAACGGCTTAACGTGAAATTCAATTCAGCAACGATGCCCGACTTTGAAACTGCTGTGTGTATACTCAATAAACGTAGCTGATGCTCAGTACGTCAGGAAAAAGTATGGAAATGGCCAACTAACACGAATCGCCAAAACAACGACAAAAATAAAATATTGTCGTAAACATATTTTTTTGAATGAGCTCGTTAGCACGTTGCAAATATTATGAACAATGTCAAAGAGAAACGGGGAATAGATCAGCTGACAGAGCTCAAGGTTGAATACAGTATCCTCTGTCTTATATGTTTCTTAACAGAATTTCCACGACAGAATTAATCGATAAATTGTGCAGCAGGTTTGATACATATTGTGGTTCTAACGTGAGTGGAAAATCTTAGTCATAAGTTGGAGATAATCCATCCGTTAGTGTGTTCCCTGCGAAGAAAACCATTCAATAACGGATTTCTTCAGAAGCCAATGCGACAATATGTTTGCGTAGGATCATCAGGTGTTACCTAATGTAAGGTTATTAGTGCCGTTATCAACATGGCTGAAACACAGAAACGACGACTACAAACCATAATCCATTCGTGACAACGACACTTATTATCGATAGCTAATGAGTTTGTTCCGGTTAATGAAAACGCATTTTAGGAAATATGTAATGACAGTCAAGGTCTGTGGTTTTAAATCTTAATGTTTTTGTGTGTCTTCCAAGAATCGGACGAGTGTTGCGAAATCAATGTGGACATTGATGCCGGTATCTCATCTTGACAGCACAAGTCTGTACTTGTCTCACCGAGTAGTTTTCCATACGTCTGACAAGCTTTATCAGTTGAAGTTCATCGTCTGCCGTTCGGTGCACTTTTCGGAAAAATTGACACAAGTGGTTTGTGCACGATGTACAGTGCAGGCCTGACAACAGTGAGATTAAAAACTAGTGCCGCAAACCTGACTGAGTAAACGAGCCACCTTGCTAATAAGATGAAAACAACCAGTGTTTTTCATTTAAACCAGTTTTCATTATTATTCTTAATGAACTTCTATCAAGCTTCCGTCTGACGCCGCTCATATTCAAGGATATATCCGTTTCAATTATGTGACGAATGTCTCCGCTCAGCATTGGTTTCGAACAGTATATAACCCTGTTATTGTGTTTATCCATGTTCTGCTTGAAAGGACTATGCCATCATGCGGAGCAATCCCAAACGTTCATGTACCTAACTTTAGTAACCCAGGAATCCAACTGAGTTTTTTTCATCCAGCGACATATGAAAGTCCACTGACGATATAAAACCACTTTCAGAGTTGAAGATTCTCCTTGATTCCAGAAGACACCTTACAAGGTAATAGAAATTATGAGTTGCATGAAGGCCTTCCTTGTATTCTTACTCCAGAAAACCTGTAAGAAGATATATCCTTTTGTAGTAAGTAGCAGATCAGATGCAATAGAATAAGAAGACAAACGTGTAAATTACTGAGTTCTGATACGAGCTGGACAATGGACACACAATCCATTTGAACTGGTTCAGTTTGGGCAAATAACAGGACTACACGCCTTTGACGTTTCAACTGAAGTAACCTCAAGCTAAAAATACCAGATGATTTAGCGTATTTAGAAAGGGTTTGCGACACAATTATCCTCGACCAGATAAAAAAATCATTGAATATGTCTAAAGTGTAACTCTACCTATTCACGGAACCATTCTACACCACCTTTGTATCTCTTAACAGCTCAAAAAGATGCTGCGAAATTTATGCTTGTTCTACATATTGTTTTAATAATATTGTTTGCCCCATTCGGGTCATCGACTTGAAGCTGACGTTTCACATGTCATTAGTTATGTAGGCTAAGATACAATTCGCGATAACACATGTTCAGGATTAAGGTCAAATATGAATACTTTTTCACTGGCATAATTTATAGTATTAGTGAACATAATGATACTGGTACTGTTGTTATCACGAATATACTAACCTCTATCTGTATGTTTAAGCCGGACTGACTTCCTGTGGTTTTCGGTTTCTCTAATCTTCGCGGTGCCGCGGCTTTTGTCTTTGTTTGTTGCTTCCCTGGTGAATCGGATTTCCCCAACTCTTCAGTCTCTCTTATTTGAATCTGGATGGTCAGTTTGTTGAAGCGCTTGATCAGTTGGTATAATTTCATCCGATCATCGATGCACACCAAGCGACTCTCGGTTCTGCCACCCTGATCACGAACTCTGGCATGTAGATCAGATGCAGTGGTTAGTTCATGAATTGAACAATATTTTCACTAACCAGAAAAGGTGCGTTCATGTTACTAAACTTCATTAAGTCCTTTCATCATTATGACCGTAGAAGGTAAATGAAGTCAACTAAAGTCGATTCACTTTGGGTGTTCATTCAAGTGGTCAAAGTTACCAAACTGTAGGCAAAGTCTGTACATCCAGAATGATAGCAGAATATTTCTGTGTGGTAGGGTACATAGCTTATATCCGCACCGTTTGCGGAGAAGTTGATACGTGTACATTCACTCAATCCTTTCGTATGAGAGCATAATTTGGCCGTGCGAGTTCGGCTGTTGTGGCGTAGGTGCGTTCGAAACGAATTGATTTTGGTCAAAACTCAAACTGGCGTGAAACGGACTGTCCTATTGTTACCAACGTTGACCAATTGTGGATGAGGACGACAGTAAAACCTCAAAGAAGCCCTCTTCCAGATGAACTTTTACTCTCCATTGTAACCTAGTAACTCAATTTAGGGTGTCTTGTTACAAAATAACTAAACAGCAGTGTCAACTTTCGGCGTATCGTTGTAAACGCTGACGAATAGAATGACGAAGTGGAACCTACAACTGGGTAAGGATGATTGTAGGATGCAGATGATCGTAGACAAGTGTAAAATCTCCCAGAAGACAAGACAACATTGATTGGGTAACATGCCAACGAAGTAACCCAATCATATGTCACGGCAAACACTTTTCTTCCGGAGCTGTCTGATTTTTCGACCCCGCTTCTGAGTTTTCGACAGGTGACCACTGTGATAAAACGGCCCATTAGAGCATCTCATCATCTATGTATTTTAACTTCACGATAATTATCAGACAGCTAATTATGAGGGTTTTAAACAATCGGAATTATGGACAATCTGAACGGCTTCATCATGAGCCTCTGCACACTCAATAAAGTGACATTTAAGCTTCAGTCATCAACACCTAAGCTTATTGCTGTTTTTAAGACGAGGTTTATGTTTACAGCTTCTTTATCGATGTAGCACTAAACAGCATAAGATAAGGACATGAGAGCAGTTACTGTCCGGTAAACTTTTGCAGACGACATACATATCTTGTTTAAAGGCTGGATTCTGGATCAGCACAGAGACTGTACAAACTTGTACAAACTTTTGAACATGTAAACCATCCCTCAAAAACGTTGCACCTAATGTTATATTGCACTTTAACGTGAATAAAATATTCCATTCCAGTTTGTGATTTGGGTCGGTCGATAATTGAATTCTTATGTTATAAGTCATTCCGTAACAAATTTAGAAAGTGAAGAAACTGTGAAGAATTGAGGGCAAACTCACCGTTTTATGTCAACATTCTGATGCATTAACATCAACAAGATTGGCCCGTTGTGTTGTGTATAACAATCGAGGCAATCAATGACTTGAATCTGTAGATCGCTACCAGTGGGAACAGACTTGGAAAAATCTGTTCGAGTTGCGGTGCGACTACTGCTGCCCAGTGTGGCTGTGTCTATGGTTGATGGAACTAACAGAGACTCCAGTCTGTACAATTTCCAAATTTTTTCTGTAAGCGGGGTCATCTCATTCCCACTAACGTTCAGAATACTTGCCTGACCGATGGCTCTCAACCAATTAGAGATGGGCAATTCGTATAACATTGAACTCCCCAACAAAGTTGCAAACAATGGGTTCTGTGGTGTTATAACTCCACGCCCAGCGAGGATTCTTTGTGACCAGTAGAGTGCATCTTGGCTGTAGCGTGGAATCGGACCAATTAACGGGCGTTGTTCAACTCTGATTTTGTCGAGTTCAGAATTAGTGGACAGAAGTGATTCTGTTAAAATAATTACAAACGTGAAATTAAATATATATGTGTATAGGGGTAGACATTTATAGATTCCTTTAAACAACAATTCACTAAACAAAGGACCGCCTATCAAATAATCCTGTTTGTAATTCATGAGTTTCCCAGTATGCGACCAAATCTATCGAAATACTTTCGTTTTCAAAGATATATCTTTTAGCAGGAAGCTGATAACTTTGAGGTCATCCCCATTTTTGACTCCCAGTAACAGTACATCACATTAAATACATTTGATGTTCAGAATTCGACGATGTTTTTCCATCGTTGTGACCGGAATGCGTGCAAGGTCCCGGTAATAGAGAAGACTTCAATTTAATATCAATCGTGTTAAACGCAAAGAGGCGTAAAAGTACAGGAAGAAATTGCCACATTGTACAGCGGCTAGATTGAACAGACACCCATAACGGTCACTCAGTTTTGTAAACTTTCCTCCGGAACCGGTGCATTGTTAGGTAGATCATGAATAGCTACAGATAGTGTGATTCCATGAACAGCAATGACACCAGTTATTTGCATTACACCAGTTTCATCAAGAGTTGAATCTTAAGAACGCTTACCTATCTTTCATGTTTTTTAGCTCTAGTAGCCTCCAACTGATTATGGACTGTCAGCTAACTTCACCTAGATCTTTTGCATTGATGCTCAACGGGGGCTTGATTGAACCAATCGAGCAGTATTCGTGCAAAAAATTGGCCAATTACGAGACAATCAGTGATTAATCACTGGACTTATACTCGGCATGTCCAAATGAAAGACACCCGTTTTGAGAAGCGCAGGTTCGTAAATTTATGATGCGTCTTCAAAAACTATTAGACAAACGAGCTAATTTTTTATACATGATGAAGTAAATTTCTACTTTATGGCTTAGATTTGCAGAAGTAACCTTATTACCCAAAGTTCATTTGTTTTATTTACATCCGGTTCGCTCATGCACTTTTTCATTAACGTAATTATTTGACGCTGAACAGCATTCTGTGGGAAATTACTTAACTTCGTGAAGTATTGCTTAATTTCGTAGATCAGTTGAGTAGACAAGTTCTGCTTGTTGCTGATTCAAACTCATTCGTTATAGGTGTTGGTCTTAAATATATTGCATGTTTAACCAAGACCAGTTTTATTACGAGTTGACATCAAACATTCGACAGTCTTGACTGGTACTTGACTTGGTACGTTTACATATTCAAATGGTTTCTAAAAGGACAGTATAATTACCTACTAGGAAGCGCGATTTGTATATCACGCGATACTTGCCAGAGTTACTTTTGAACTACGTAACTCTGGTATATCCTGTGCGTTTATAGTTTGTTCGGTGAGTTTACAGACTTTCCTGTTAACGAAATGATATCCGTATACAATGTTGAGGGAAACGCCACATGATGAACGTTAACTATTCGTAATCTAAATGTTTGGTCAATTTTCATGTTATAACAGGGTGCAACTTAGTTGGTATAATCTCACGTTATGTAATCAAACGCAAACAAACCTTCAGAGTTCTCACAAACGAGGCAACAATCCGGCACGATCACATTAAGGCACAATCGTTGAAGAACGTTAAAATAGGGGAGAAGTTGCGATACTGGGTTTGCGACGTCTTCAACACTCTTTCGACGGCCTGTGAGCATCGGAGATTTTGACCGTTGCAGTTGAGACCAATGCAACAAAACGTATTTTCTCACCATGTTCTCGCTATGCACCGGATCGTAATTTAGTTTGTGTGCGCTATCCATGAAACGGAGCTCCAATTGTAGTTCATCTGTCATAAAAAGTTACAATAATTAGTATGGTTTTACAACTGTATACACGTATTCGGAACAGTAATTTGATATCCAGTATGTTAACTTGAGAAAGTAATGACATAAAATAGGCAATGACAGTTTCTATCCAAAACGCTACCATGTAGGCATACAAAAGTTCGCTGAACAATTCACTAGAACAAGGGTTAACTGCACATATTTCTTTGCAAAACGGTCTTGATGCCTAGGATTATCACTAGTAAAAATGAGAGGGTAAACAGGGAAGCAGTTTGCGTTGTTATTTTTAAAGACAGTGATTTAGTCTTTTCGTCAGAATTGGCCTGAAATGTTTTACATTCGAGAATCTTCATAAGATAATACAACCCACGTTGGACCCAGTTATCTATCCAATCTACCATATAGTACAGATATTGCCAAATAATCTAGGATGATTGCTCGCAATTTGGTTTTCTTCTAAATTGTGAAATCACCAGTAGGAAACTGCTCGCATCAAACCGTCAGTTTTAACTGATGACCCGTTAATATTGATTGTTGAAGCTCTGGCAACCAAGCACCCTAAGTTATTCGTATCAGTTATAAGGACAGCTTACAATGTCGGTTTCACGATTGTAATCAATATGTACCCATAACCAATTATTACAGTGAAATCTTCACTACTGTGTTATGGTCTCGGTTTTTGTCAAATGAAATAGATTTAGATTCGACTGCAAACACTGAACCGGAGATAACTAAGCAAGAACAGATGAGTATTGGAAAAACGAGCACTGTTTATCCCGTTTGTGTACCCACTATGTTAACCATTCCAACGACGGGCTACTACTTTGCTGACAGTGATTCATGTACTACAGTTGGTTCTGCTTAGGAAGATTTATCCGCACTAGTGTAGTGAAATCACATTGCAACAAATTAAGGTTTGTACAAATCAACTGTTTTCAGCATTTAATATGCCTGGCAAAGCAACCTGAATCGTTAATAAAAGTGTTGTTCCGTTCCCGGTTTACTGAACTTGAACATTTCCAGTTGATACCTCAAAATATGAACTACAAAAGACAACAAAATAGTTTGCGACAAATAATGAACGTTATTTACTTTGAAAAACTCGCTTTCTGGCGCCAAGACACAGCCGGCCAAATAGATCGAAACAGTGTGCCAAATGTAATTTGAATGGCATCTGATCTGCAGAATCCGCCGCTGGTCGAATCACTGGAACACGAGCTGACTCTAGGCCGGTAGAAAAATGCTGCACGTTGCTTGATTTTGTGGTTGTCACAACTCGTAGTTCCTCAGGTGAATAGGCCAGCTGTTTCAAAGTTTCCACAAATAAGGTCACACAGGATTGTACCTGCCACAGACAGGTTGCTAGTAAACGTATCCGCTCTTCGGTTCCGCTGTGGTAGTCACTGATTATTGGTTGAAACGCTTGGGTTGGATCTTCCAAATGAGAGCGAACAGTCTGCAAAGATTTCAGCCTTTTCCGCTATGACAAAAATGGATATATATGTTGTATTCTCATTGAAATATCACTTCATATCTGCGATGCATATTGTGCAGTTGGCAGACCGGAATAGAAATGTGCGCAATCAGGTCAAAAAATTAATAATATATAAATATATAATTAGAGCAGCTAAATCGCAGGACGCTCCCTGTGCAAGGTCAACGGTACGGTGGTCATTAAGGACATCTCATGAGAACTTGACCAATGTCAAACTTACAGTGATGGCAAGGATGTGCACTAGGGATGAAGTTTAGAGAAAAACTTGAACAGTACGCTTTTTTCTGAAAGTGGTTGAGTGAAATTTTTACCTGAATACAAAAGCTATCATCAGTTATGAATGATTTTCAACCAAATACCCTACTAACTATCGATAATTGAAGTCTTTTCTCGGTAAGTTTGGTATCTTTTTAAAGTTTAACTTGGTCGAAACTCCTAATCCTGGAGTCACTGAGAGCTGTTCACAAGATCTTTACCCTCTTTTCCTCAGAGTGGATTATACAACATGAAAACGGCCCTCGTAAATTTTCATGGCAATGCTATTTTACCTATTGAATTCACCCCATCTTGTACCGGAAAACCAAATTACAATAGGTTATTTTCAATAGTCCATTTGTTTCTCAAACCGGGACAAATACACTTGAAAACCAGATTTCGGTTTTCTGCTCACCATTTATATGCGTTTGCCACTATTTATTGTCCATTTGAAGGCAAGGTATCTGCCACGTGCAATCCCCACTAAACAGACCAGGGCCATATGACTGTTAAGCGACGTTCACGTGTCGTCTTCGGTCAATTTTTCCTGCCTCAATACAGCCGTAGTTTTTAGCTCACAGAAGGACTGATAGCAACGCAACAGAATTTATGTTAGGTATGACAAAACTGCCACTTCCCGTTAAGTTTACGGCGATAGGCTAGTTTGACTCAAATTATGAGTAATTAGACTGGATTTTCTGGCAGTTCATTTGTCGAAATTATTCTCCCCGCAAACACAAATTGTGAATAATATCGTTGTAAGATCTCACAGTTCAAACTCGATTCCCGTTAATCACTGTCCACTGTTTGACAACAGAAAAATTTTGTCGATTTGTGTGAAAATTATCGTTTTTAATCGTCGCTTATCAGTCTTCATTTTAGTGTTAAAAGCAACCAGGGTTGTTTCGTTGGTGTAATTCACTTCTGCTTACTTGGGAAACCGCCCAACATCGTGTATCAGTGTGGCCGCATCACAAACAGGGTAGAAAAGCTGATACTCGTGTACCTGACAGACTCAAACAACGATTGCTAATCTTCTTGTCTATTTAGTTCTTCTCAATCACCGAAGCCAGAACATGATGGTGAACACATTTCGACAGATGTGGTTTTCATTACATTACTCATGTTGATATCCTCAAATTCCCATTTGGCTTAAGTCCAAATAAATGGGACCAGTGTGAATCAAACTAGACAAATCACAAAGAAAACTCCAAAAGGATATTCCAGTGATGAGGCAAAAAAAAGGAAAGCACTAGGTGTCAAAAAGTTTGTTTATTTAACTGTACTGTAACAGTAAAGGTATTCTGATGATCAGGCAGACGGACAGCTGCCCACTGAGGCAAACATTCCACACAAACCCGTTTTCTTATAATAGTTTAAAAATAAACGGTTTAATTTTCATGCGCAGATTGAAATTTGTTTGACTCACGCAAGGGAACAAATATATCCACTTACCGGTATAACAGATCTGCGTATCGAGGGATTGTGGAGTTCCCTCGGTTTCGGCAGTGTCGCTGATTCTTTTAGCAAAACCAAATGCCACAGTTGAGCTAATGATTGAAGCGCCCTGTGATGTTGACTTTTTATGGGTTGGAAGGAAGAAAAGTAAACCAATAGAGGCGATCAACATAATCATAACTGAATACACCCACTTCAACATTCGCTGATATACGATCCCGAATAAATCCAACAAACAAAGAGGATTCGCGTAACCTAATTGGAAAAAACAGCATAATTCCCCCATTACGATAACACAGTGCATGAGCGTCTTTTTTATCATCTCCTTGTTTTCATGGCTTAATGTGGCAAACTGCCTTCAGATTCAGTAGGTACGAGTGATACAACGGCAAACGGGCCTACTGACGGGTTGAGGTCAAGATTAAATCCAGTCGAGTGTAGAACTGAGATTCTCAACCATCAACATATTTTGAGCGAAATCTTTAGTGCTTTCCCACAACATATTGATGCAGTGGCTATCAGCGGCTTTTAGTATTGAACTTGAAAAACTCTCTGATGAGTTTCTGCCTAACCTTCCCAAATGAACAGATTAAGGTTGAGAGTCCACATTTGGAGAAACAAACGTGATGTGCTTCATTTTCGAACAAAGACATTTAGATGTTCTTTCATACTGAGTTGCTGTCTAGCAAAGATTTAAGATATATTCCGCTTACTATTACAGTTTGATTAAATCGATTACCTTGAGTAACACTTTTTTCAACTCTAACACGTAAGTTAATTTACTTTTTATACCCAAAATCATCACAACTATCCTGCATGACACTTGTCACCTAAATGTGGCTCTTGATCTTTTCAAACATTATGCAATCTACTTTGTTGAGTTATCTATTCATGACAGAGTTATAGAATATCACTACTGCACGACAATCATTCATGTGAAGACCACCTTTAATGAAGTCAACGTTAGTCATTGTTCTGATACGCACATTTGGGGGACACAAACATGTCATTACGTTATACACAAAGGATTATTTAGAAATCAATTCGCTTGTTTTTTCAGTTTCAAGCATTATTTTTTTCTCGATTTTAGCGGACAGCTCATCTGTTTCTTATCCTCCCTTTTGTGTATGACACAAGTAAGCAGAGTTAACCTCACCCAAATCTGACAGGAAAACGTATGGATGGCTTTTAACTTTGTTGTGCAATTGTCTAAATTAAATCATTCAAAAAGCCTAAAAACGTCACTTCTTTATGGCTAAAAACTCACAGAACCGAACAATTGCTCATTTAATACATTACCCAACGACCACTGTGAGCGTAATTGTGCACGAAAAACGGATGGATTAAGGACTTAGGTAATCATTTATAAAATACCATACAAGGCAGATGCTAAACTGATGCGATCCTAGATAACTCTTAATAAGGCGCAGTGCGCGCCCGCTCACAGCTGGCTTACTGAGATACCTTTCGTTTAAACGACAAGACGAAACAGCTATGCAATCGTTAATATCCCTACCTTAGTACTAGTTGCGCAACAGCGAGTACCGCCAGGTTTTGCTGTCTCTAACGTTGTGGTTAACACGTTAGTCTCACAAGCACGAGGGTCAGAGGGAAAACTCCCATCCGGACAAGGATATGCACTACTGGCGAGCTCTAATAAGAGCGAAACTCGAGTCTAGTGCTTCCTTTTGAAGTGGGCTAGCCGAAAGGCTTATCTGAATGCAAAGGCCGCGATCGAATGTAGGTGGTGTTCAATTTTGAAGTATAATGGACATATTTATTAATACCATCCTTGGAAACTAGAGGTTCCAGCAAGGCTGCTGTTCACTACATACTGCAGAAATAACAAAACTGGAAAGTACACTTATCCTTTGACTTCGCAAAGTCTGAACAGGAAAAAATTTTAGAATCTTTTTGAATTGGTGACCAGGCAAGCGTAGAAAAACGGATGTATTTACGGATACCTGTTAACAATACCCGGTGCTTCAATTACCGCGGATTATGCAGTTTCGTGTACGCACTAACCCTTAGTTTTCTATCATTGGAATGTAGGGACTGGAAAAAATTGCAGTTTGCTGTGTTAACCATACATAAGCTGCCAAGGAATAATTCGACAAACTTTTGCTTTACGTTTTAAATCTTTTAAGAAATTGTTACAAGAAAAAACATTATCCATTTTAAATAAGTATGCCTACATATACACACAAGCACAAACACATTAACTCTCTATGCTTATTCGCACCTGGGGATCTTCACGTGGTGACTTCTGGTAAACCGTGAACCCTTACATACTACTGGTAGCCTGTCTACATACCGCAGGTGAAACACAAACATGTGCCAGTTGTTGACTGCCTAATCTGAAGCTTGTACGTTGTACATTTTCTGATCCAAATCGCTTGATAAAGGCTTTCCGAGAGGGTCGAAACGTTGCGAAACCGATAACTCTTTTGGCTTTTAACTCGTTGTGGCTTAACCAAGGAATTACTTAATTATGTCGCTGAATCAATTCATTCTAGTTACCAAAAGAGGTGTCTGCTTCCAAAATGTGGCGAAATAATTGATTTCATTCTATCGATGACTATGAGAAGGTATTCATCACTTCTCAGCCTTAAAAAGCATGCAACACTTTTGATATGTCAACATGATTTGGATTAACTATATCCTAGATTTGCTAAACCGCATGACTTGGTAGGACTGCAAAAATCCAACAGATTCATTCAGGGTTGTGAGAAATAGAAGGCCCACAGGTCACCTCGCATAACCCGTGAAAGAGACAAATGGCAGGGTGCGAGCAGCCGTCATCGTTGGCAGAGAGATGAAGAAACACCTATCTTTTAATGCCATGGGCCGTTTTGAAGATTCAACTTTGAGATTAAAATGTTTGCCTATCTAGGTGAAGGAATAGGAGTTGCACCGATGGATAGTGTACACACCGTATATTATATGTTTAGCACGTGACGACCGCACGAAGTGATAAACCTGCTGCAATTGGGAGAAGAAAAAGGACAATGTGTAAGATGATAACAGGTAAAAAACATATGCGGGTAAAGAATAAAAATTACAACGCTATCTACAAAAACTGGCAACACTCGCGCCCTTGACTTTTATTCTTCGTTTTATCGGACGGCGTCCCCAGCCAGAGGTGTTCATTGTCCTTTGGACCCCAGCCAGGAAGCCGAGAGCGCCCTACTGAGACAAGCTTCATAAGTCATGAGCTGACCACCAGGCTGTTACTTCTAGCCTAACCCACTTCTCGTAAACAAAGCGCGATATGATAGGCGATGAGTTGACATTCGTAAGGTGTGACCATGCCGACTAAGCCTGTGAGTCAAGATCGGTATTCTCAAGTATGGATAGGGTCTATCCGTTCCAAAGGCAAGTCGGCAAACTTCGTCACCTCTGACACGGTAACCTTATCACGCACTTCTAATGCCTCAAATATACTGGATAATTTGAAAGACCAAAAGTATAGAGGTTTTTTGAAAATGATATTTTATTTTCTATTCGTTGATTACTATAAGTAGCTTCTGTCGAGTTTTCGGTCAAAGAACTGGTCAAGTAAGTCATGCTAGTCGTAAGCTAGTACGGACACATGGCTGTTCTGTTTAATTGTGTCTAGTTATTTAATAGCTACTCGTCAAATGCCCACACTACCACATATGTTTGCGTGTACGATTTTGAGGTCATACCCAACGGTATGCGGTTTCTAAGCCATAATCTATCTCAATTTCCTTCAAAACTCACATTCCATCTGCATCCACAAAAGCAGAAAGGCTCGCTGAGAGAAGTAGCTTCTCGGAAGCCGATTCCCAACTGTACAAGTTAAACGAATATAGCACCGTACAGATTTGACCTGGAAGGAAATTAGAGAAAAACATGAATACCAACCTCAATGTATCTGGTTTGACAACAATTTCGAGTGAATGAACCTGAACAAATTAGAGACGGTGGAGTTGTACTGGTTGAATATAGGAAGTATGATTTTATCTGCTATTTAGTTTAGTTGTGTTTTCGAGAGGCGTAAATACATATACTATCCTTTCACAGTTTTTCCAACCCTCATAGGAATTGTAGAACTGAAGTAAGCATAGTTTGATAGTTAAAAGTATGTGAAATGACACGGTGTGTCAGTGGTCATTGTTTCAGTTCCGGCAAAATGCGCTGCTTCCGTACAATTGGAACTGTGGTGAAGCTGGTTATAGTAATTTGCTCCAATTACGCATTAAACACTAGTCAAACAGGTCAGTGTAGCTAGCACCGGAACGTCCCAAAGTTTAATTTTATACTACCCGGAGTGATTCTATTGGGTAATTAAACGTGGTTGAATTCACTGCTTATCACTGCTTATATATGCATCAAAATGATTAGGACATTCCACTGGAAGTAGGGTACGTACCATTGTAAAAAAAACATTATATGCACGTCAACCTTTATTTCCATATTTTTTATGGAGACAGTGTTTTCCAGTAAGTTGGTTCAAACTTTAAAAATGTTGCATATTTTGTAACTTGTCAATGCATTACCCGTTCTGTTCAGTTATAGACGTAAATATATCGGAACTTGTCGTACAAATGTGGTCATGTCACAACCAAAGTGGTTTGAAAATGACAATGTCTCACAGTAGATACATAATGTGTGTCCGAATTACGTTTACTAGGTACAATTGGAAGCACTGGTCAGCCTGATCATAACCTTACCCTACATATGTGGGTTGCCTTTTATACATACTGTCAGCCTTTTTTTACCACTAAGGAAGTGGTAACAGATCAGAGCCAATCGGCGCACAAACAATTTACTCAGGTACGCTGTTTACCTTAGAACAGTACTTCTCTGTCCACTAATTCAGGGTTTACAGTTGACTGTCTCTGTCGTCATTACCGCCCTCATGCCGTACACCGTTCGGAACAACCAGCAGATATGTTACAGTAATCTTCGTATACCTGATTTCACGGACGTGGAGGTTTCATATACGGTTTATATTTACAAGTCCAATTACTAGCTCATTGAAATTCATTACATCAGCGGCACACATCCGTTAAACGGATCCTTTTGTGAGGCAAAGAATGATCTGTTTGACAGCGATCGTTTTCAGTATTTTGACATTCTCGATCCTAATGAGATAGTGTGAGATTTATGACGGCCGTAAATCTCGTTCTTTCTTCATCACGACTTCTTTACACGGTTTTAATTGGGTTGAACGGCTCACAGAGACCGGGAATTGAACTTTGGTGAAATACGTGTGTTTAGCTGGCCGATGAACAACTGCCACTGTTCACATCAATCAGCAGGAGACTGGAGGTGCAACAAGAACAAAGTCTATGCGGCAAGATCCCGCCAGTTCAGTTAGAAGTATGATAGCAAACTACTGAGCTATGAAATACAAAACAAAATTGAAAAATAATTAGTTTCAATATTATTTGAATAACCTGTAAGCATAAGTTAGTTTAACACAGAGAAACAGCGCGGTTTTAACATTTTTTGTAGGTTCAAAAAACTCACCTTTAGCCAAGTTTATTTCATTTAGAAAATGTGATGGAATTGGCATCAGTTGCATGGTTAACTTTTCCGCGCCTTGCAAAGCCAAGAGCGCTTGTTGATACAAACCTTCACATGTTCGGCTATAACCAAGGTTAATGGATGGTAATCGGAAAGCTTTATGGTCAACAGAAATAAGTGGTTGCACGTGAGATTTCAAATGACTAAGGAACGTCTGACAAAATAACGTACAAATATTTATAGTCACTATGCAACCATTGTCAACACGTACTATAACAAAAGCGTACTATCACTAAGTCATTTACAAACACTATGCCTATTATAAAGCCAACAGTGATCATTTTTTGGTGACAGTCGGACCCGTATAAAAGTTACAGTTTGAATATTTTTGATATAGTCCTAATACAGTTGTTGAAAGCCATAGTGGGTATCACTTACGTTATCAATCGTGCTCACATTGGCTTGTTTGTGTCTGACCCAGATTGATTTGAGTAGTTCATGCACTGATTTACCATGCAGTCGATTGTCTGAGGCAAGCGACTTTGTTATACGAATCTGTAACTATCTGAAAAATGGACAATATTTGTCCATCTTAATGACGCTGAGTACCAGTTGTACGTACCAAGTTGACTGACTTAGTTATTCGTTTCACTAATCAGCCAGTCACTGAAAGTGACAAACGACATATTAATCAGCATTGCATACCATTGTGCATTAGTATAAAGTATAGAAAATAATCACGAACAAAGAAGAATGTGCTGAACTCACTGGCACTTCTGAGTTTCTGAGAGGCAAAAAAATTATTTCAAGGTGGCCAAAAACACTTCTGGTTGTAAACCAGAAATACATAACGGGCGTAGAAGGCGCAACAGTCAGCCCGACAAACTAATAGTTGCAACCGAATTAGTATATTTACACATAATTTGAAATCTTCCTCTGGTGATAAGCATAATTCTGCTTTGTGCAAACACAACTTGGCTATGCGAACGGTACCAATGGACGGATGATTAAGGAAGGTAGCAGCTACTGTGGAATAATCCAACTCAAACATTTATCTAACCATTCGCTCATCACTGGTTTTAATCGATTACTGAACAAAAACCATAGTAACATTCAGGTGATGGGTCACTGTGATTATTCTACGAAATAGATAAACCCGGTCAAAATTTTTCCTTGTTAATCCACAAGTGGAGATAATTCAAATTCTTTGTTAGAGGTTAATAATGAAGTGGAATAAAATGAGAGTAGTGTATATAAAGTTTCAAAAATAACGAAATTAGGACGATGAACAAAAAAACGAAGGAAAACCAACAAACATATGGACGAACAACCACTTGGAAGCACCTGCAGTGGAGATCGCAACTCACTCCACCGTTATCTGAATAGCCATGCTGATAAACGACTAGCGGTCCTACCTCGAATGTTTACATTTTGTTTTTGTTTAAGATCATCTACTGATTACCTCGTCAAGACAGCTTTAAACGCTATAAGATTGTCGTTTGCAGCTAAGTCGATTGTTGTTACCATTTCAACTGTACCTATGGGTAAAATGGCTCGTGATGCCATTGGTCATGACAACGATCCACGAAGCCACAGAGTAATCAGTCAGCACAGATGTTTGGAGAAGAAATGGAAGAGAAACTTAAACAAACAAATCGATCGAGTTTCACGGAATAGAGGAGCCAGCAAGTTTGCTGGTGCAAGCTTACCACTGATTACACATGGATATTCTCAAGTTTTAGGAAACGCCCGTTGTGAGCATTTTCATGTTGAACGATATTTACACGTTTACTCATAAGTGTGGATTATGTTCCTCAGACCACAAAGTGTTCACATCACATACTGCAATTTTGAACATTCACTCCAAGTGGTCTTTGAAAAAGTCAAAATTGCTGAAGCAAAATTTTACCTGAGTCCGGCAGCCCACTACAGAGTTCATAAAGACTATGAACAACCGCTTCTTATCCTCGGGGTGTTCTCCCTGCATCTTTAAGTATCCAGGTTCCGCCGGTAGATAACTTGACACTATCTTAGTGACCAATTACACATGGGACGCTCAATGTTCTTTTCCCTCCCCAACGACTAAACTCATATGTGCACTTTTAGTAACTTCGCTCATCATGTGAGCTCATCATGTAATTCAACATGTATTCATTTTAAACTCAGCATTTCACTGCAACCTTCGCAATTAGATGAACTTTTCAGTTGACCCATTGCGAAATGAGGCACCACATGCGAATTTCGTAGTTGTTTGAGCTCTTTACTAATGCGTATCTTTACCACAGCCCACATTAGAACTTCAGCCATGCAACCCCGTTTGCCACTGTGATATTGACCTCAAACAAAAACGACCGAATGTTTATATCTGTATGTTAAACCATTTTCTCTCAAGTTAACCGATCGCCTAGAAGACAGAACTAGTTACTAGTAGTCAGTTCCATTTTGTTAACCACACAATTGAGACTTCCGCGACAGGTCAAAATTTCCGATCGCATTAAACTTGTCAGGCGATATTCCAGATTACTGATGAGTAGTCGGGGGTTGATAAATTATATTGATTATATTCTGATCGATTTACCAGTGAATCAAATAACATACACTTGAAAATTCGACAGCTTTGCGGTCTGATTAGAAATGGTTACCCCTGTCTCTTTGTCTCCCACAGACTCTTACTTAATTACTGATGAGCAGTAGGGGGATTTTGGTTTTCACATGGATTGAACACCACCTACAACTGATCGCAACTGTCGCATTTCCATAAATTTCAGCTTGACAAGTCAATTATTTCTGCGATTTCAACTTACAGAAAGGTTCTAATCGATGGGTCATCAATTGGAGTTAACAGACAATAACTGTGTCTCCATTTCGAGGCGATTGGGTGACCAGATCATTACTCACAACACACAATGGTTGTGTTCACATATGATAATTCGGTCGTGCCTAATACGAGGTCAATGGCGCAGTGGTAAACACGGTTGCCTCATGAACAGCGTGGCCGTGGTTCTAGTCCCGGCATTGGCGAGGATATGCACTACTGACGAGCTCTAATGAGAGCGAAACTCGAGTCTAGTGCTTCTTTTCGAAACGGGTCGACTGGAAAGTTTATGGAAATGCGACAGCTGCGGTCAATTGTGGGTGATGTTTAATCTACCTCTTAGTTAATTAGTCGAAAATGATCCACACAGGTTATCGTAACTGGCCGATAACTGCCAACTAGTCAAACAACAGTATTTTGCAGAAGGGCGCTCGCCCATTCACCAGTTCAGTTATTGTTCCGTGTACGTATCTAAAATGCTTTCCATACATATATTTGAAAACGTGTTACTTTTCTTTTTTGGGAAATCGATAAAACTAGACTAATTACACCGAAGCTGACCATTACATTAGATCTATTGCAATCACTTTGGGCTACATTTCAATGACTTTTCGGGTTTCAGTTTCATCTCTTATGCTGAGTATGTGACCATCAACAGATTTAAATAAATCAAAATTAATGAATCCCGATCATCAAATGTGCTTCTGTCTGTTTCCTGCCGATAACAACATATGCGTAAAACTGAGTATTTACGGTGGTGTATGAACAGGTTGACAAACAGTGTAGGACAGTTACGAACACCAAGACCGTCTAAGCCTAACGTTAACTGAGACTTGCTCAGTCTAAGCTAACTTATTGGTCAAAACTATCATTTGTTTTCTCCACGCTCCTTGATAGCCCTAGTTCACATATGAATGAACAAACTTTAGAAATGACAGAACAAGGATGAACCTGCCTGTTATCACTACAGAGGTCCGTTGATTGCCGGTTTGCGAACAGCTTTCCAGTGCGCCCTGCTAGGTTAGCTAGACACAGTCCGACACGAAGTTGGACCTGAGCGAGTCCACGCCACAATACACTGTACGGCTTCCAACGTCGATTCGTCTGTGAAACTTGTGGTTCCTGGGCTTCCGACTGAGAATGGATCCAGGATTCTACGTGAAATGTTTTTGGTATCTGTAGGTTGAAAGAGAGAGTACACGGGTAACTGAAATGAAAAACTGTACATTTTACGGACATAACTCTTCCCCGTTGACTTCACGAAGACTTGAAACCATACCGTCCAGCTGAAAATTCACCTAACTGAGTCAGTGACGGTACAGATAATGTCAATCATGGAAAATGGGATGTGAATATGATTAGCTGAGGACGGCGTATACAGTCGGAATCACTGTAGGACGTATGAAAAGATGGCGTTAATCCAATTTACAGCAGAATATTTGTGCCTTGTACTTTTCTGTAGTGGTCTACCTATCACAGGAAGCAAAAGATGTCTAAATAGATGGCTTTGTAGTACTGATGAGTAGTCGGAGATTTGGTTTATTTTAAATTGAACATCACCCACAACTGATCGGAGCTGTCGCATTCCCATAGACTTTCCAGTCGGCCCCTTTCAAAAAGAAGCACTAGACTCGAGTTTCGCTCTCATTAGAGCTCGTCAGTAGTGCATGTCCTAGCCACTGCTTTGTATTAATTCTACAATCGAGATCCACGTATCCCTTGAAAAAACCGACCTGAATCACGTTTGACAATAAACCACTGACTTATGAAATGTCGTGTACAAACGGCCATAAATGTCACCTTCACATATAACCAAAATTTCAGAAATGAAATGAGTGACATAATAACCGAGATGAAATATTGAACCGTTTTCAATCGGCCTATCATGTGATCCTACTGTCATGTATGCACTTATCGCGTGATTCAGCACTTATGTTCAACGATCTATGCCGAGTTGTGTTATCACTAAAACTCTAACCATTTTCTGTAAATACCATGTAGCCAAAGGTGAGTCACGCATCTGGGCGACATGGTGATTACTACATGCGGTTCAATAAATAGTCACTAACGATGAGTAGGCCTAAAGTATCTGGTAGGTTGTAGTTATGTAATAACAGATCGAAGAGATCCAGAGGATGAATCTTAAAGACAGTGGACTGCCTCTTCTCATTGTTCCTCAAGGTGTATACAATGGCCTATAAACGGCACAGTTTATGTGGTGCCGATCCGGATGCACGCGGATTATTACAAATGACGTCCCTCTCTAGCTAAATTTTACAGCTTTCCACTCCCAGTAGTCCCCGTGTAACTCCCGTGCAGTGGAACTGTCGAATACAAGCTTGTACGATTTCGGTTACATCAATACGATCGGAGTTCAGTGTCTGGGTTGTTCTGATCTCTAAAGCTCAACAACTTCACATGATGAATTCAAATCAGTTGTTACCGATAGGCAATTTTGAAGGCTTAAAAACGGAGGTGCAAATTCGGCTGCTTGGACTGTGGTCTTTTGAGTCGTACAGAATGTGACCACAACCGTATGATGTTACGACATTGTGTAAACCTGCGAATTCGGAGACTACATGGTTTGCTCAGGACATACCAAAAATAAGACAGCAGCTTAATAGACCGACAAGTCCATCCAAAGTTTAATTGTTGGTCCAGTGCTTCCACTTCTAAAATATTGTACTTCGGGAGTGTTGGGCTCTACCACTAGACTTCACTGTTCTTCACTGGGTTCTGCAGGCGTGTAACTGGCGTACACCGCCTGAATAATTGATTGTTCGGGTAGTAAGAACACTATATCGTGTTTTAAAAATTTGAAATCTGGGAATATTTATTCCCAGCGATAAATTGGTATGCCTCAAACTCAATCAACGATTTACAACTTGATGTTAATTAACAACGTAATAATTAGGTATCCTTGCCTTGGAGAACCAACAGAGACCATAGATATGTTTGTCCACTTCACATAGATACTGCACATAGACACTGCTATCACTTTGCAGTAGCTGTCGTGTACTGGGCTATTAAAATTAGACAACCAGAAATAGGGTAGTGTGAGCTACACTGACCAATTTTAGTTTAGTGAAAAAACGTTAACATTTATGTAGAGAAACACCTATGTTTAGAGTTAATTTTGGGCAACAGGCATCTTGCTTTCTGATCGACCCGTTCCTTTCTACGTTCACAGGACTTTGCCTTGAGCAGCTCGGTTGTTCGAATCTCATAAGTGTTCAAGCAACTTGTTGTAAACATCCCTTCTCACAAACAAATCCGGTTCAGCAACACATCACTGTTTTGATTGGTTGGCGTCAATCGATCACAGTTTCGTCTGCAGCAACCTGTGCGTGAGCTCTGTGTGTGAGCTCTCTGACTGAACTTTCTCCAGTCAGGAAAGCTCCCCAGTCCAATCTCACTAAAATGGTCACGGATTTAAAACATGAAACTAGCATAATACTGGCGGTAACTTTTCGATCGAAGGTATGAAAGTTTCTGTGCAGAGGTTAATTCAATAAAATTGCAATCGACGTTGGTCGATTTATGTACTCCATATGCTAAAAAGCATCTGCCGCACCTCATGTTACAAAGTGCGACCAACGCTGGTTGGTAGAAAACACAAGGTGAACACGCGATGATGTGGTCACGGGCTAGAAGTAGCTTTACTGCTCCGCCAAACGGAGCCGCTAGGTTACACCTGCCAGCTTATGGAATTCCAGACCATCATCGTTGACGTTCGGAAATTCTCCTGAACATACCATGGTGTCGTAGCCATTTGTGTCATCCTGCAACCGTTTAATTATCCTATAAAGCTAGGTTTGCAACACATCTTCAATTTCTAACGGTTAATTGAAATTGACTAAACCTCAGACTGATTCATAAAACCAACCTGACTGGTACACATCTGTGGGCTGTACATGTTTGTGTCTCATATAGTAGTCTCAATTACTATTGTGATTCAAATATAATTTGCAATTGACAAGACAGCATTCATGGAGCGGTGCTTAATTTTCGGCCCCAGTAATAATAGGCATTACTCGTGAGTTCTAATCAGTCAGTAAAACTCAAACCAACCTCTTAACTTCTGAACAGGTATACCAGAAGAGTTCAGCTGAATGCGAAACACGTGATTGGATATGAGTAGAGTAAATCAATAGAAACCTCCGACCCCCTAGCAGTACAACTTCAACGATCTAACGAGCTCAAATCAAGGCCAATGACAAAAAATCCCAAATGATGTAAATGTAACACTTCGCTCCTTTGAGCTTTGATTGGTGAGTGTGTGATGTTAATTCTAGCAACTTCTAAATGTTTCGATGGATAAGTAATAATTTACCTGTGTTTTTGTGTTTTCCCAGTTGGTGATACAGGTGTAAGGTCAACATGAAATTTGTTTGCGGCAACCGTGTAGGCTACAGCGTGTTAGGAGGCGCATCTCCTAACGAAGCAGTCTAATCGAATCACGTCATATCGGTCGATCGATCCGGCTTGAAGTGGAGTGATCTGTGTCATACCACTGTTTCAAACAGATTACAGTCGTGCGGACGAACACCTGTGCGCTATCTGAACTGTAATGTGATTCGTTCTAACGCCTCAACAGATATGTTTGACCGCCTCGTCTGGTTTGCTCTGGGTCTGACTACTATACATCACTGTCTCGTCCGATTTGTCGTGCGTCTTGTCTATCATGTATAATAATCGTTCCACTTTATATATTCAGAGTTCCAGTGACCTAGTTTATATTCGATTCTCCAATAATCGCTGTTGTCCTGACTTCTTCTGCTTCAGTTTGGGTCAAACGGTTTGGCGCGTAATAAAAGGAACTATCCAATACAGCAGAAACTCTGACGTTGGACTTATCGTTTCAGACATCCATGGTAAAAGTAAAAATTAATAGGAATAAAACGTTGTTGGTGTCCATTTGAAATTTAAGCGCGAAAAGATTGTGTATAATGAAGAGGATTTGTGCGGACGTTATTGATTTTGCGTTGTACCTTGGCGGAATCTAAACCACCGTAGCTTCAAGGAGTCATCTTCGTAATCATAACAGCCATCAGCCTCACCAAAAGGTACTGTGGCTCAGGCCGCCGCTCACCTCAACAGAACGTGGAATATCCTAGAAGAAAACGCCATTAGGATGTTTGAAAATTATTAAGAGAAGACTAGGCGGAAGAATTAAAAATGGTATGGATTCAGGTATGCCATTGACTGCGACACACCGCCATCTCGGATAATGTCTCTAACCAGTGATTTGAATGACCACCAGGACCCCAGCCAGGTAGGCGACACCTACCCACTCTGCTCAATGAAGCAGTCAAGGTCTTCATATTTCGTGACCACGTTGTTACTTGACAACCAGGTGGTTTCATCCAACTGTTGGTGGTCTCAGTATATAATGCCGGTACGGCAAACGTTCAGATGACATACGGAGTACGTGATCCAACCATCACAAGCTGTGCACCGAAAGTAACTGACCTGCCGATCACGCATCCTTAGCGTTCCGGAATACATGCCGGCGAACTGTCACATTGCTCACACGATCAGTCCACTTAATGTGGGCTATTTGGCGGAGACAACGATGGTCAAGCACAGCAAGCTTGCTGACATCTTCCTTGCGAACAGGACCCGTTTCCGAACCACAGAGCAAAATGGAACGTACACAAACACTATATACTCTTCCTTTAATTGACAACCTGACGTCTTTTCGACGCCACAGAGGGCGCGGTTTGGCAAAGGCAACGCGTGACGAGATGGTAATACCCAAGTTTGTGAAACTGTCCACAGTCTCCAGCAGACTGTGCAATAAAGAAAGTAGGAGTGGAAATGCCCCAGTCTTGAAGCAGAACTTTGAATTTTGAAGGTGCGAAGCGCATTCCATACAAACCAGCCCGGTTACTCACCTTGCTCAGCATGATCCGCATGCCTTCGGCAGAGGGGCTAAGCGAGACAATGTCGTCCGCTTACTCCGGATTGGTTAATCTAGCGCCAGGAAGAAACACAATACCAAGTTCACTAGATTTCTCAAACGCATCCTCCAGAGTGTCGACAAAATTGGACAGGAAGGGAGAAATCGGACACCCCTGACGAACAAACCGAGAAGTGATGAACGCTCGAGACATGTCTATAAACTCTCATTCTGCTTGCGGAGTGAGCGTACAGTGATCTCAACAGGTTCAAGTATTTCTTTGGTACTCTCTGGCGTAGAAGACAGCTCCACAGTATGTAACGAGCAACTGAATCGAAAGCAGCCTTCAGGTCCAAAAAGACCACGACTGTCGACTGTCTGTAACAGTGTCGATGTTCCAAGATTCGTCGCAAAGTAAAAAATATGATCAACACACACTCGACTGGATCGGAATCCTACCTGGTTTTCACGTGTCTAACCTTTTCTGGGCACTGTGAGTCGACGTAAAATGAGACGGGTGAGTAATTTGGACGCAATAGACACCAAATTGATGCCTTCGTGGGTGTCGCATAGACACCGGAGCCCCTTTTTAAAACGGGAATTACTGTCGATAGGAACTAATTACGAGCTATGTCTCTAGTCTCCCAAATTGTCTGGAGGAGTTGCGTTAGCTTTGATATCAACGTATCGCCATCATCCTTGAAAAAAGAGGGAAGGAGGACATCTGGATCGGGAGCCTTATTACGCTACAATAACTTAAGCTCCAGGACCACTTGTGCTTCCGACGGAGGGCCGTCTGGAACGCAACAGCTTACCATCCGAGTTCCATCGTTCACATGGCCTGGTTGAAGCCAGTTGAATTGTTCTTCAAAATACTCAGCCCACCTGTCAAGTCGGCGCGATTGACTGGTAATAAGTGAACCATCCTTCTCACATATGGTCTCACTTACACCGACTCGACGGCCAGTACAACCAAGGATCAGGGAAAAAGTCTTCTACTATTCCCAGATAGACAGGCTCTTTTTATCTCTTTCGATTGTTCCACCAAGTGATGCTCACTGTCGTTGCGCAAGCTTTTAGTCAGCTTGCGTTTGAGTTCTGAACGGTCGCCATCATATTCAGAACCATGTGGGATCGATCGACGCTTGTTCATAAGGTTTATCGACGTGATGGAAATTCACTTCTGTCGCAAGTGAACAGCTCTCTCGGAAAATACCTAATCACATCATGCTTCCATAGCCGCGGCGAATTGTTCCTAATGATCGTCAGGATCACCCACCTAACACAAACTGGGCAACTTGTTCATCACCGCCTTCTGGTAAGTGTTCTTTACACTCCCATTGCTCGAAGTCCAGTTGAGTACCTTGCATTTACGAGCATAGGTCCTCTGGGAAAATGATAAAATAAAACGGGCACGCACAACAGCATCGTCCGAGTCCAGGTAGTTGCTCCGAAAGGCACGACAGTCCTTAACAGAGTGGTGCCATCTGTAACTTAGTGCTATATGATCCATCTGTGCCCACGGCTGAGAAGCACACCGAGGTCTCCAAGTAACACAGTGCCTCTTTCTGTGTTGGAATGCGCTGTTCGAAATATGGAGACCGTGGGATGCGCACAGCTGCAGCAGTCTTTCACCATTGTCGATGCGTTGTGTCCGAACACCAAATATATCTCCCAGCCGCTTCTCATCCGGAGAGAGACGACCAAGTTGAGCATGAAAATCGTCCGCTAGTATGATGATGTCTGAGTGTTTAGTTTGTCTCAGCAGTTCAACGACAACGTCATAACACGCATCTTTGGTAGCATCCAAACAACTTTCCATTAGAGCGTACGCCAGTTGTTTTGGTTTCTGTAAAGAATTATCGCTCGAAGGCACATGGAAAGCAGAAGACATGGGGAGTACAATAGTAGGGGGAAGTTGTGTTGGATGAATAATGTCGCTGTCGGGAGAACGATAACCTCTGATACTTCCCGGTCGTTTATGCTGCGAAAGGGTGTTGATTTGAGGAACCCCACTCCAATCTCTAACTCGAAAGTCTGATTTGCGGAACAAAAGAATACAGGGTTTGCTTATGGGACCCTACTTGGAGCCAATGACTCAATAGTTTGACTCACTTGGCAGTGAGGGACTTGCCTAGCCCGATGGTGCAGTGAATAAGACACTGATATCTGATTCTGAGCACTGCTGCTGGCAGTAAATGTACTCGAAGCTATATCGGGCTTTTGGGTGATACCAGATGTTTTTCGACCGTATTGGATAATACGCCAACGTTTACGGTCAACCGCTGGGGAACCAGAATGCTCTGTTTGACGGTAACTTTTCTAACCCTCTTCATTCTGATACAGAAAATAGCAATGCCGCAATTAAAAAATTGTTTTGCTGTATGCCCATAGGGTCGTGCCTCGCTACCTAAGCATTCCTACGCGGTAAATAAAGCGAAGTACAATTCTATGGGTGTAATTGCATTTCGTCTGATTGCTCCCCTTTAGGTTGTTTGGCAAGGCTTCACCTTATGGTTCGTCGATAACTCATTGGTCTTGATGAAGAGAATATCAGAGTGCCAGTCAGCATGCACAGCGTGCGTGAAAGGTCAGGCCAAAGAGGTGATGAATAGCATCATCTCTGACAGTACATCAGTAGTTAATAACAAAATTTTACCTCTACACAGCCATGTGGATTAGACATGATCTCAAATAATTGCAGTGGCTACATCTCCACAGACAGATCAGAGTGGCCGCTCATCAAAGAAGTATAGAAGTTGATTTTCGTGCATTTAGGATCACGTCAGTAGTGTGTATTTTTACCAAGACCAGAATTTGAATTCTAAACGACGGTTTCATGACATAAATAGCTCTGAGGCTATAACTCTATACGGTAACTCAAATAAATGTCGACTAAAACAAACTTGAGCTCAAGACTAAATAGTATGTAATAGGTTTTATTGATTATTCGGGCTTTTGTGTGATAGGCATTTTTGTTAATTGTTTAATGTTTTCTTTCACAAGTTTATAGTTAGTGTTCGGTTTCACCAGCACGGGCCATTCCATATCCACTTTTACATTTGTTACTGTTGGATTTTGTAAGCTCCAGCTCAATTGATTCAATGGTCGTATTGACAGGCAACAGATCACGGCTGTTGTTTAGTCCTAAAAGAAGTGTTTAGTAAATCCACATGGATTAAAAGATTGACCCTACTTTTTAATGGTTGGGCCACTTTCTTCTGTGGATCTTTTGGAAATTATTTTGTGATCTGTTGTGGTCAACGAAATTCGTAACCTTTGTGTACATGAATATTTGAAAACCTATCTTAACGTCAAATTTCTTCTCGGCAATTGAACAAACTTCGTTTAGGTGAAACTATACCGTTCGTTAAACCTTTCCCTCAACTGACTGTTCAAAGAGCACAATCTATGGGCCAAATCACATAAAATTAGGGCATTTCACTGAAATTGAAGTAAACATTAATCTCAATTTTTTGCAGCTCTCTCATTCAGCTGGACGTTTCAGTCCCTTTAGAAAAGGAGTATATAATTCATTTTTGTCTGTGTTATGGCACTTGAATTGAAAATTCAATAAGGTAATTTCATTGGCCTCTACGCAACCCGCATCATATTGAGCAGTACTCAGTCATAGTTACTTCTGAATTTGAAATGTTCGACCAAGTGGGATTAATATTCATTTATGGTCATCCAGATCCCTGACTATCCATTAGTAATATGTAAGTCATCCGACTTGTGTGTTGTTTACATTCTGATTGAGATCCACTCAAACTTTCGCTTTAATGAAATTCTAGTTTTCAGCGGCATGCAAAGAAACGAACTGCACTGTTCTCAGTGTCCGCGAAAGTCGTTCTACTTTCTCATTAGAAATTAACTCTATGATATTGATAAAACTCGCGGAGCTTCATCAGTGAATTTTCTCTCTCAACTCAAAAGAGTCACTTGGGGAAGAAAGCTAACTGGGATATCTGTCCCAGCTTGAGAAAAGGGATAGGTTTCGTAGGTTCAGGTAGCTTAATTAACATCATGGGAATTGACTTACGGAGTCACACGTAACTGGTAAATCCAACAAAACGTATTCCAATATTTCAAGCGATCTCCTTTTCGCCATTCAGCGTGTGCTACAATGTTTACTATAAGATTCACTCCATAGTCATACTATCATTTCTACAAAAACACTAATGGAGTTCGACAACATTCAAACTTATTAACGTTCGAAATTGCCAGCTTTTTATGTAAAAAACGTTCGCACTTTATTAAACAGGGATTTCCACAAGATGGTGGCGCGAATTGCAGCAAAACATTAGACCTTACAATACTCTGCTTGAAATTTGCTCATTTTATTGACGATAGGTAGGCCATCAACGAATCCAGCTGTACACAGAATAACTTATATAGCCCCAACCCCCAAACTTACGACTAAATTTTGAATTATTAACCAAAAGATGAACGAGATTCACTTCTCTATGCTTTTCGTTTCTATTTGTTTGTGATATTATACATCCATCGTTTGTGCCAAGGCTGGAAATAGCCTTAAGAGTGTCGTATACAGTCACCAAAATCATTCAAATGTGTAACACCTGACTGTCATTACTCATTCCCTAGTGTGTCAAAATGGTTTCTGTAATATGTACATACTTGAATGGTTTGCTGTCTCTATTCTTTCCAATAAGTGATGCTAGTCTTGGTGACTTAGAGTTTAACCAGGGTAGATTGTGTCCATAACGGTATTCAAGAATTAGTAGAAATGGATTTGTAATCTGCACAGATAACTCGGTGTAGATATTTAGCAAAACAAAACTTTTGAAAACATTTATTCATAAACAGGATTGGATTTAATCTGTTAGATAGAACCCACAGAATATTCCATTTTTTACCCTGCCACACTGTTGGGGATAAAATGAGCGAAATTATCGAACATTTTAATGTACCACATGATGTGGTGTTTTACTCAACAGACATGTACTCATTTCAGTTTGTTGACAGTTCAACCTGATATTTCAATGATGATCTGACTAGACTTGTCAGAGCCCATTTTTGGCCAATCAGTAGAACGTTACTGTTTAACGAAAAGAAATTTACATTTTGTAAACCAACTTGTTTTCTAACGACAGCCTAAACTTTCAACCGAAATGTGTGTCATAGATTAATTCAAACTTCATCAACGGCGACTGCTGGAAAGTAATAGTTAACGAACGTTTCATACAAAAATAAACTGACCACCAACGGCACGAAAAAAAATCCTTCACTATCATTGGGGCAAAAATATAGTTACGAATATAGTTACAAAATTTTCATTCGTTCAGTGAATTGCACTTAATCATAAGATTCAATTGCCCCTTCCATAAAAGTTCATAATTACAACTGGCTCATTCAATCTATCATCGATCTTTGGTGTTCATATCAAAGTTCGGTTTAACAATACTATGCATACCATTATTTATCTGCCTATATTGTCATCTTGCTCAGCTTTCCCGAAATTCATTCGGAAAGGATTTGTCGGTTTTCACTCGCAAAGTCTAAGTTCTATGCACATAGTCAAATTGCGCTAGTTTGGGGAACTGCAAATTTTTAACCAATGCGGTTTTGTTTTTTCACCACTATGAATTACTCTAAAAGATTCAACAACATTTTTGGCGGATAACCATGTGGCCAGACGAAATATGGCGGCTCCGGCTAGCTGCAAGATCATATCTGAATTAGACTACAGCCGAAGAGAACTAAATAGATGTTTATGTTGATAATTTTAATATCTTAAAAATTAACCGGTTCGTTACACGGAAAACAATTCCGTTGAAATTCTGTACACAAGTTTTTACTCAAACCCTCGCATAAAACATGAAAATAAACGCATTCATTTTTATATGGTGCAGCTTATTTTTTTCACAAATTTTAGTACAACAGATTGCTATATAACTCTAATCAATAATTCAGAATTGCTTTTCAGCTTTATCTTGGTGTTGGAAATGACAAGAAAGCAGAGAATTTGACGCTGATATTGTATTCACCTCCATTGCCTTTAACTGGTTGTCTGTTCTGTTTGTTGCAACTGTTTTCAAATTTTTTGTCAACATTATAGATTATATGAATGTGATAGGAGAATAAGAAAGATCGAAGTTATCTTGCATCCCGAAACTTTGCCTTACGATAAACATCATAGCACTCGTGCAAGTAAGTTCCAAAGTACTGTAACATTTGTGTTGTTGAATAGTTTTCATTTGAGTGCAAGCTAACTTGGTTACAGCACTGGCATATAAAACCGATCATATTTCCATATCACCTGGTTTTACCGGCTGGCTGTGTTCGTATAAATTGGAGCAGAAGTGTGTTGTGCCTTAATTACAAAACGAAATAATTTTCATTGAACTGATCTAATCTTAACTATGACTGAGGACTTTCCTGTAAAAAGCGTTAACGATTGAATACGATGCAAACAGATAGTACGCAGTGAGCTTCTTATAAAAAAATTCCCCAATTACCAACAACAACAAATCGAACAAAATCTAGTTCATAGTCCACCTCAAGAAAATGCTGACTCACTCGTCCAAATAATTTTGTTCGGAATTTAGTCAGGTCTTCTAATCTCGCGCTCAATAAAGTCTGCCACATTTCCGGTGAGCATCCGTCCAGAAGGGCAGTCAACAGGATCAAATCATTCTTGCGTAAAACAGAGTAGATTTCTATGTTAAGTTTGACCTCGCCATTGCAGCTTCCAAGTGCGTTCAGTGCATTCTGAAAAACGTAACAAGAGTCCTAAGATATCCGCACCAACTTTTGTACGAATGAAATCAAACAGTTTGGGCGTCGTGTTTAACATGTTATTGATAAATGGATTGAGAATAACACAATGTTATGAGCAAGTTTCAACTACCCCGGGTGACCTTCCTCAGGGGTGTTGTAATCGAAGTCATACTAACAAAGGAGCAAAGGTCACGTGGGATTTGCCGTGGTTGGGTCAATCTGCGCTGCAACTGAATTGGTTGGTCGGATCGTTTACCTATTAGGTGGGGGTAAGACTGATGTAGATAAGATTCGTCTGTGTTTGGTGTTGTTTATCCATCCACGCCACACTGCAGACAGGGGTTTGCATTCATTGCGATTAACACAAGCGTGTTGTGTGTAAATGGTGACAGCGTCAGCGCACCGCATGGGAAAGCAGACCCTTGAGAATCACCCGAGCTTGATCAAAACCTACGTTGTGGTTCTCTGACAGTGCAAGAAGTGCGAAGGCCGAATCCTTCTCTAGCTTTTGAAGCTGATATGCGTCCTTAGGCGGAAACCGTGTGTGCCTCTTGTGTTCGGCAACACGTACGTTTAAATGTCTGCTTATCTGTCCAATGTAGCTGGCATTGTAATCATTGCAATCGGTCGCAAGCGGTCCGTTTCGTGATTGCGAATGTGTCGTCTACATACCGCCGCCAAATTCGCGGAGGGCAAATAAATTCACTCATCGCTCCTAGGTATCCGAGGAAAAGATTGGCTACTGCAGGTGTAACAGGGGAACCCATAGCTACATTGTCGGTTTGCTGGTACAATTTTTTTGAATGTGAACAAGTTTGAGTGCAGACAAAATTCAAGACCAGATACAATTTTAGAAGGCGACAAATCAGTACGTGTATCAAGAAAGTCATCACTTTCTAATAACTCTTTCACAACATCAGTGCTGAGTTTTACTGGTACACTGGTGTAAAGAGAAGTAACATCAAAACCAGGAAAAGTTTCATTATTACATAATGTCACATGTTCGAGTTTGTTCGGGTTTGATTACAACACTCATGAGGAAGGCCACCCGAGGTGGATGAAACGTAGAGTATTACAACTTGCTCGTAAAGTTGTGTTATTCTCAATCCATTTATCGGTAACAAGAGTCCACCTAATATAAAACCGTTAATGGGATGTGCGTTTGGATAGGCGCGACTATGTTCGCAAAGCATTGTATGTTGACCGTGGTTTGATTTCACTCGCTCACCCTTAGTCTCTGATCAGTTAGACTAGTCAGATCGACTTTCTGAACCCTTAAAATTTGTGTGCTCAGCTAGTTCTCCTAACCATTAGCCAACATTGCCTTTGAGAGGCACGGAGGAATATGTGTTCTAGCCGTGATCTCATACATACTAAATCCTTCCTAGCACATTATTAATGAGTAGTGTAACAGCCTTATCAAGAATGAAGAAAATGAGTTATAAAAATATGGACTTAAACTGCATGTCCACACATGTCATATGCTCTACCAGGTGAACAAAGAAAGCAAACCACGCCCTCCGAAATTTCACGTGTGAACTGGGTTATCTGCCCATCACATTGTGTCAAATGGAGTCCACCAGGTGAACGAGGGTGGCATTGCATTCGTCGGACTTCATAGGCAATATACTGTAATATTACTGTATTTATATAACTAGTTCCGTCCTCTCAACGTGACTTCGTAGCTTAACTTGTAATGCACACCACCATATGATGGCTTACGGTTCTCGTGAATCCAGACGAAACTTGTATTTTTCACAACGGAGTTTTATCTGAAAAGGTTCTACTCGTTGCATAAGTATGGACTAGCAAACTAAATTTAATCCGGCATGCATCTCACCAGTGGGCTCAAGCCGCATTTCCTTGATTGCGACCACATGACTTCATACGGTCAGCAAGCTGGTAAACCAAAGGAAACAGTTTCTTTAATCCCCGGTCCATGTGGAGAAAATGCTCACGAAATAGCCATGAAATGGATCATAATGCTGATCTTGACAGTTCCAAACAATTCAGCGCGTACTAATACACTTGTTACAAGCCGGTGACTTAGAGTTAAAGATCTTCAGCTTACGCTATAGTCAACGTAGGTCTACATTACTTATCTTTTCCCAAGCAATTTGAAGAATGAAAACCTAACGAATAATTGTACATACTTTGCGAAAGACTGACATTTTTCTGGGGTTTGTTTTACTAATTATCATGCACACAATTACTTTACCTCCAAACACTGCATTTCTTTCGTAATGGCGCCTCCTTGTCTAGCAAGTAGTTTGCTTTGCGCGGTGTAGTAGTATGCCTGCAGCAATCTGTTGTTCATCTTAATCGCTTCGTCCAGACCAATCTTAAGGTTAATTTCCAAATCGGGTTCTTCGGGGACCGTTAATTGGGGAGTGCCTATCAGTTGACAGGGAGTGGTAAAATAAATGAGTAAACGTGATAAAAATGCTTGTGATCTACAGCGTTTACTGAATTGGCCCAAAAACACACTGTGAAATGATATGCATTTCTAGAGTCACCAAAGATGCTCTCCGATCAACTCAAGTTGAGTTTGCTTCCACGGCTAAAACACCCTCCTGTGATTCGTTCCCTGTAGTCACAATACAGTAAGGTCTGTTTGGGACCTATTCAGAAACTGACAATAAATTGCGCTTGTTACATTCCACCCGCACGATGAGTCTCCACTGCCCCGATCATTCTTTCTCGGAAAACTCTG